>JAHMML010000064.1:315357-592820 GCA_020341155.1 Eciton burchellii
TAATTTGTTGTTTCAGTATTTTTCCGCGAGGAAAGATTTATACTATATATGCAATATTTTTTTTTTGAATTTCTATTCATTTCATAATACTAATCATCATGTCGACAAATTGATTTAAAAAAATTATATTTTGTTTTGCGCTCATTGTAATCTTCGAAAAATCTGCTTGTTGGGGTTAGGGTGTCAATTTCAATAATAATTAGCGATGCTAATTTTTTAATTCTGCAAGAGGAAAATTTTCCCGATTGTCATTTGTAGATATACGATAAAATATATATATATATATATATATATATATATATATAAAATAACGGATATAAAATATGTCAATTAAAAGACATATCGTAAAATAAAATATTATATTGTTTATTTTATTAAATAAATGCATAAATAATTTTTGTTAATGTTAATAGAAAAGAGAGAGAGAAAGAGAGTGTTAAAAAAAGAGTGTTAAAAGAAGAGTTCAAGAAAAGGAGCATTAAAAATAGTTAATATATAAAATTATATATTATTATTACATGATAATTTATATATTATTAGATCTAACTAAGTTTCTATATTAAATATTTTTACAATTGATATAAAATTGATTTCTGATTCACTTTTTTTTATGAAATATATTTTTAGAAAAATGTATTCAATGCAGCGCATGAAGTTTCTGTATCTTTTTTGAAAATATATATTTCTAAAATATATTACGTTTTATAAAGTTACAAAATAAACATATAGATAAATATTTATTGATAAATCCATATTTTTTAGAGAATGTATAAACTTTATGATAAATTATAACTGTACAGATTTTAGAAAATCTGTGACTGCAAGGCGAATTATAAAAAAATACATAATACGACATAAAAAAAACATTGAAATTGATATATTCGATTATTATGATACAGACGGGCAAACAAGATCTCATTCCTGGATTTTAATTAATTTCATTGTTTTTTTCTGTCATATTGTGTATTTTTTAAGTTGATATATAATACTTTTAAGTTAATATATATTATATTAATTTAAACATTGATGTGTCTGATGATATGTATTTTTTTTTCGGAATGGAAACGATCTTGATATAGCGGTGTGCATGCATAAATAAACGTATAAATAGGTTTTTGGATTGAGTAGATTTCTGCTTTCGAAATCGTTTTGAGAATTTCTGTCACTGCTGCTAGGAATAACAATAACTTTTGAACCGAAAAAAAATATTAATTTACCATATTTAACTGATTTAATTCTTTATGATTACTTCCAATTTTCGAAAGCCAAAATTCCAAAAGAGAAACTCGCTATTGAGTTCAGAATTATCTCGAAGATTCTTGTTACATCTATTTGGACAGTTGAAATATTAGCTGCAAAGCTAATATTTTGTACCGAGTTTGTTTCATCGGAATTTCGAGTTTTGAAAATAAAAAGTAATTACAGAAAGCTAAATTAAATAAATAAGCGGAGGGCTAATTATTGCCATTCGTTTATGGCGGAAAATTTGCTACAATGATATTTCAGTTATCCAAACAATAGAAATCCAAAAGATTTTAAAAACAAATCTTTAAAAACAGATAAAAAATATTTCACGTTCTGACCATGCATTGTGTTTAGGACTATTCCGGGTTTGTGTATCGAAACTAACTGTGACAGAAGTAGATCTGAGATTATAGAATCAATTTATTCTACCTGCATTCTAGTCCCTTAAAAACTGGTTATACTACAAAAGATAGGTCCTAAGAGATAAAGTGAAAAGGAGATCGCAGGAGATTTTTCCTTTTCTTAAGGTTTGTCAAATATCCTAGCTTTAGTCTGGTATAAAACGTAACAGCGAGTTAGACTTGGTCGAAGTCATTGGTCTTAATCTAGTGAAAAACCGCGTCGTATGAGGACAAGTTCGACTGTTTGATGCGAAGACATGCTTTAACAATTGATATCAAATTATTTTGAGTTTGTACGCATCATATATCAGCCTCTATGAATCCAAGTGTTGACTCTACCTCCTAGAGATCCTACTTGCGGTAACGCTTCAATATAATGGCTAAACGGATCTCGATCGCGTGCTAAAAAGTGTGACATTCATATATCTGAACTCTGGCGTCAAGATAGAATTTTGGAAGATTCAGCTGTTAATCTATTTACTTTCAAATCACGCAGGTAATAATAAAAAGGGAATAAAAGAATATATCTATATTTCCGAGTTTTCACATAACTTCGGATCATTCGGATGCATGAATGATAATTTGATATTCCATATTAGCATAAGCATAATCTTTTGTATTAAAAACTTTTTAATTAAGATACGAACTTTGATATTATTCTATTGAACGAAAATTGTTTTATAATAATCCATTGCGCGTGGATGTTGCTCTCTCTCTCTCTCTCTCTCTCTTTGAAAAGCTTTTTTTCCAAATTTTTCAGATATATATAAAAAATGTATATTAATTTTTATTAATAACAATAATTTATTAATATTTATATTAATAAATATAAATTTATATTAATAATAATTTTTATTAATTTACTTTTAATATATTACATATAATAACATATAATTTTGTTAAGTTGATCAGTACATAAAGATTTGATCTATTTAATTATTATCTTTATTTATCATCGCAAATGATTCTAAAGTCAAATTGGATTTTATATTCAGCTTGGATAAACAGCTTGGATTTTATATTCAGTCGAATGATGTTTTTAAATATGATATTTAATTATGTTCGTCTATACGAGAGAATATCTTGTCTCATAAGATATTTAAAAATAAATAGCTTTAGCTTTTATGGAGATAATTTAATCTCTGCCTAATTAAAGATTTTGTGTAAATGTATATAATCCGTTTCGTCATTTGTCCTCATTTGTTGTGTAAACTTAAGGATTATATCATCTCTATCTTGATATTATCATCATTTCGATATATGAATTGACATTTGAAATTATATCTACAATATATATTACTTTTTATATATAAGATGTCTAACAGAAAGAGAGAGAAAGAGAAAGAGAGAGAGAGAGAGAGAGAGAGAGAGAGAGAGAGAGAGAGAGAGAGAGAGATTCTTATTTTAATCAACTTTGAAATAACTGATTTTCAAAATTACAAATATTTTATAATTAATCTTTTTAACAAAAATATTAAAGCAAAAGAAAAAGAATTCTTTCTAAACGAAACTTTAAGATGTTAAATGGATTGTTAACTATTTTGTATATTTATATTAATGAACATTTACAATCTAATATTACATAAGTATATAAATTATGGTGTATAATTAATTTTTTTATATTTTTCGCCAATCTTGAAAATTAGGATGTCTACTGACTTCTGTGATTTTTAAGTACTGATATTTACGTTTTTAAGATATTGTATGAATTAGTGGAGCTGGTAACACAATTTCTAAAAATAGATATATACATGATGACTTTTGATAAAAAATAAAGTAAAATAAGTAAAAAGTGAATTATATATTTTCAAAAAAAAACTTCTTTTAATACAATTCTTTCGTTATATTTAACGAAAGAAAATTTAAATTCTTTAAATTCTTTCGTTATATTTACTAACTGCAAAATAAATTAATTTCTTCAAAATTTTTAAAAAAAGATATTAACATTATAAAATTTATCTAAAACATATAAATATTATATATATAATTATATATATATATATAACATATGTGATTAAATAATATATATAACATATATAATTATTAATTCTATTTAGATAAATTATGATAATTATATATATATATAAATTATGAAGATTCATAGAATATTAGATACACAAATTAACTTCTTGCTTTTTTTTCGGCAGAAAAAGTCTGCCGATTTATGTAGTCGAACAGAAATAGTTTGTTGGATAACTTTGTAAAGTAAGTTCCTTTTCTGTTTGAGTTGAGTCGATCCCGTAGATATTGCAGTTTCTCATCTTTAAATTTTTGAGATTGGCAAATATTTTCTGTCTGTAAAATCTCATTCTCTTATATCAATTTGTATAAGCAATCAGCAATCATTGAAACATGATATTTTTAAAACTTGATCGATGACGAATATAAAAACTACATAATAAAAGCTTAGTCACTAGACCGGTTTCCCATTTTATTAAAATTACATATCATAATTAGACAATAATCGATTTATAAGATACATGGATATAAAAAACAAACATAGTTACACGACATAGTTGTAAATATTACACGCATGGTTACAAATATTAACTTTGATTAATTGCCTGCTAATTAATTGTAGATGTAAATATTATCGTACTTGCTTTACGCTGAAACGAGCGCGATACCATTATAGGTAATTCTCCCGATTGTTAACGCAAAAGTAATTGACAAAATAATCATATTATGCATATAAGAGAAAGAATTCAAATCTGAATAGATATATATGTTTTCCAAATATCTCATTGTAAAATTTATCTGAAAACTCATTTATTGTTAAAGCGCTAGTAAGTCACTATAATTTCCAATAAATATAATTCCAGTCCACCATTCTTTATATAAAAAGGAACCAAGGAACGAGCAACAAAAGTAACAACCATAGTAATAATCAGAAAATGTTTAAAATGTTCAAAATGTTATATAAGAAATTCTGGATACCTAGTAAACTATTAACAGTACTATCATAATCAAATGATTCAACATTTTTTTATTGATCTATTAAAATATTAATCCACATATAAAATAGTAAAATAGCAAATATAGCAAAATTGCATGAAAAGCAAATAATATAAAAAAGTAGAATAACTAAAATATATTTTTGTGAATTATGACTTTATTTTTTGTATTTTTTAAGCTACATGATATCTTTCTTTAATATTTTTCTTTATTACGAATTCTTTAGGAATATTTTTGAATATTTTTATATTTTTCTTTTGAAATTTAAATGCTTATAACTTTTAACAGTTTTATATTTGAAAATTCAAAACTGCCATTCCCAAGGAGTAGAATCCTGATTCTATTTTTACATAATTATGCAGGTGTCTTGAAGCCACCAAACGCAATTTCGTATATCGAACTTTTCAAACAATGAAGTATTTATATAAGAATATATCGGTTTATAATACTTTACGCATCTCATTTCGTATACTCAGGATGTTCTATGACGAACTGTATATACTAAGGGAGCATGGAATCATTTTAAGTAGAAAACTTCTTATAAATATAAATTAGATTCACGAAGGATAAGAGATAATAGACATCTAGACATAGACATACAAAGCTAAGAATTGAATTTTACTGAAATTTATTCCATTTTATTTTTATTAATCAAAAATGAGTATCATACAAATTGTTGAACTCTTGTTTATGAAAAATCTGAAATAGATAGAATATCTGCAAAAGGAACGTCATGATTGTTTATGTTAATCAAATTAGTGTTAATGAAGGAAAATTATGATAAAAGGACTTTTTGAATTACATTAATTCAAACGATTTACATAATTTTAATTCTTTTCTTCAATGAAAATAGAATAAAATAAAATAAAATTCAATAGAATCGTGATTCAATTCTTAGCTTATTAGAAAGCTATTTATAACAGATAATTATTATGAATTTAATTCATATTTACAGAAAGTCTTTTATTTAAGCTTTTAGCTACCATATGCCATAATATCTTTTATCTATGTCATCTTTTTGAAGAAAGAAACGCCACCATAATGGCGTTATGTTAGTTCGTCTATGTTATCTCTTTGAATCTCTACAGTATTACTATGTTATAGTACTATAGTGATTCATATATACGCAAGATTATACTATTAATTATTAAAATGTTTATATTGTGTCGTCATAGTTTTCTTCAAATTCTTTATATAAAAATATATAGAAATATTTATTGACTTTATTGAGCTGTAACTTCATTTTGATGTAAATATACGATGGAAAGCATCAGATCCATTGTTACATTATACCGTACCTTTACAATTCTCAGCGAACTCATGTATTGGAGTATCGCTACGTGATGAAGCCTGCAATTAAAAAATTGAACTGCTTATTTTTTTACAATTAATGACAATTCGATGACATATATATAAAGTCCTGATAAGGTCGGATAAAAATTATTTATGATATTTACACACTTATAAAAATGTCACATCACTTCATCTTCCATCCCATCATGATTTTGATGTTCAACTAAAAAACTGCAATTAAATAATTAAATTAAATCCTTTCCCATTCAATTTAATTGAAAAAAGAAAAGAAAAAACGTCTAAATTTTCATATAATTTTATCAATTTCATGATATTCCTAATTCATATAACATGCATAACATTCTTTCTCAACAAAGTTGTATTTTTTAATTCATTTCTCACAAAGCAAGATGCTTCTTGAAAATGCATCTTTATGATATATAATAATAATAATAAAATTAATGTTAATGGCGATGGATCATGCTTACCTAACAACATTTCATGCTCGAAAGAAAGTTTCATCGGTTAAAATAACATTATTTCAATAGCAACTTTTTTTGTTGTCCAGATTATATCCAATCTTATTAAAACAAAGATCGCATTTTGCACAATTTTATGTCTTAAGTATGCAAACATTTTCTTATAACTTTATTGCATATATTTACAGGCTTTTGCTATAATCTCGCTTTGCTTAACGTAACAATAATAAAAGAATTTTGAAAAATAAACTGATTTTATCTCCTTTCCTTGTTATTTTCTACATTACATCATATTCTGACGAATTATCAATTGTTCCTATAACTTCTTATATTCACTTATTACAAATGTTTTCGACTTTTCAATATATGATAATCACTTTTTTACATTTTCAAGCCTTTTGAATTCATGTAAAGTAAAGCAGTTTTGAACATTTTGTGCGTATAAGACATTCGTATTTGAAAATATTTTTTTCTTGGAAAGAGAAAAAAGCAAGAACGATTTAGATTTCAGTCTATATTGCGTTGTAAATTGCTACATTTATGAGGAAATTATAAAGTATAAATTATTAATTTGTTTGAAGTTTTATAGGTCGAAGTTATCTAAACATCGACCATATCAAATCTTCTACTCAAACATAAAATTTCAAGAAATTTAATTGAAGATAGTGATCTATGTATTTTATTATCTATAATATCTATATTATCTGTATTATATATCTATAATATCCATATAATATTTTTTTCCTTTGCTCTATTTTCTACTTTTTTTCTATTTATCTCTTTTATACAAAGATATCAAATTTAATTAAAATATGCACTTTGCACATTAAAAAATTTTGTCTACAATATAGGAATCCGCTTTTATTATATAAAGTAAATACGTTTTCTTTATATCGTTTATACCAAACAATACAATGGAAAATTGACATTTGATTGTAATATACCATGATTCAATAAGCTATTTCTTTGTGTTCTATTTTTTGTCTTGCATTATTCTATACAGAATTCTTATATATTTCTATACAGAAATCTTGTATTATTTTATTATTAATTTTATTATTAATATAAATGAAAAAGAAAAACAGAAAAAGTTGTATTTTTAATTCAAAATGTATTCACCTATAATATCTCGCATCTAATTTTATAAGTACGCCTTCTTTTAGAAATTAATATGAGAAAATTATTTTCAGTTTTTAATTCCTTATTACAAATTTTATATCTTTTAATAGATAATGATTAACTTTTAGTTTAAATTTTAGAAAACAAAATTTATTTACTAACATCTAATAATAATCATTATCTATCAAAATAATTCGTTAATATTCAAATTTATAGTAATAGTAATAGTATTTCTACCACGTTTTGAAAATAATATAAATGATCTTAATAACCTTAACTTCTCAATAATAAATATTTCTATTGGTAACTTATGTAGTAAATAACATTCTCAATAGTCTAATCTTAGATGAAGCAAGATTATATTATAAAATTGTAATGTAATTAAATTTAGTTACATTATATTCTAAAAAGAAAAAAGTTAAAGTAAATCTTATTCGGAGAGCAAGAGACTACAAGAAAAGGTAACTTCTAATAACAGTTCCATATATACACAAAATGTACTGTAGAAATATACAAATTTATATAAATGTATAAATTATAAATATTGAGAAAATGTTAGTTATATGATAAGCATTTTTCATAAAGTCATAATATTACCTATAGATTTTAAAGAAAATGTTTGTTTTCTTTAGAATTCTTAATCTTTCTTACTTAATTATATCCAGAAAAATAAATATTTTTAAAAATTTTTTGTTGAAAGTCATGAACGTAAAATATGATATATAATTTTTTCGATGGATGAAATCAGTTGCTTACATATTAAATTATAATAATAATATTTGAAGCTAATACAATAAATCATACAAGTTCTTTCATATGTAATATATGTTTATATAATATTATTTAATTAAATATTATTAGAAGTCGTTATAAAATCTTAATTATTACAACATAAAATGACACGTATTATACGTAATTTAAATCAGAAATGCATTTAATACTTAGCATTTATTACATACTGTCGAGGAAAACTTACTGTAATTGATTACATCTGATAAGCTATTTATTAATTCCGTATTAAACATAGATTTTGATATGTAAACGCACAAATTTTTTTGTCACATACAGTATAAGGAAAAGATAATTTCTTGCATTTCACGTCATAATCCGGCACGATTGAAATGAAGAAACGAATGTCTTAGTAATGAGAAAATGCAAGTTCTTGAAAAATGATATGATTAAGATAGGATTTATCAGAGTTGAAATGGTCTATTTGAGTTTGACGTATTGAAGCGCAGAAAGAGGGGATTGTACACGAGGTGAGGAGAAACGCATGAACAACAAATGATGAGAGAGGTGGTTCATTGGACTGATATATAGTCAGAAAGATCTCTTACTTCGTCCAAAGTGAGAAACAACGCGTAATTTTGGTTCTTATTCGCTATAATTGCTCTATCTTCAGAATCTTGAGGTAAAAATTGAAAAAAATGCATAAAAGCTTATACAATCCCATATACAATTATGTTTAATTTTAACAGAAATATGATTTTTTAAATTATATGCTTTTAAATTATATGCTTGTGGATATAATGGAATATTTTTTCTTTTATATGTTCTTCAATTTCAGTTATGATTTAATAGACTCATAAAATTAGACTCATTAAATAGACTAACTCTGACTCTGAAAATTAATGAGACATTAGTAAAACCCAAAATATTATTATTTTATTATTTATATGATTTTTATTAGCTCAATAGTTGTCTATACAAACATTACATTAGGAAAATCACTATATTATAAAAATATGACAGTAGTTAATGAAATCATCAACCATATTTACAATAATGAAATAATAGTTTCTTTCAAATATTTATCTATAGTAAGACAATACTTATATATATATATAACTTAATAATTATATATAATATAATAATTTAAATCATCATAAATTAATTAATTCGAATTCGATTTTTCATTAATAACGAAATATTGGGAAAATAACTATCAATGATAATTTTCTAATATTTCTCATCATATTTCTATAATAAAACTGAATTAAATTCGTAAATAAAATTTATTTTACATTATTCTTCTTTCTTTATTCGTCTTAAAAAGCCTATTTTATATTGTTACATAATAATAGTTCTATTAAAAATTAATTTAAAAAGAAGCTCTTATTTTTTATTCTTACATACTTTAATATTATATATTATAATACAATATTTTTACTCAAAAATCGGCTTAGAACCAATCTTAGAAATCTTAATATAGTAAATAATATTAATATAGTAAATAAATAACACAATAAAAAATAATATAGTGAAATGAGATATTATATCTTTTTATTTATCTTTTTTCACTTATATATTAAGTTATTTTAGCTATGAATATGACATAATTATAAAAATCATGAAATAATTTTAAAATCCCATTTGGTTACGATATTAAGATATTTCTAAAATGATACAAACCGCATGAGATAATCCAAATTAAATAAAAAGCTTTCATCTTTTTTAATTCTAATTTCTTCCTTTTCTTAATTTTATGAAAATTCTCATACGCTCATATGGCACATAAAAAAATCTGCAAGTTTGTTTTCACAATTTTTTTTCTATAGCAGATTAGCAGAACTCTCAATAAAAATAACTATTTTATAATTATCTTTATTGAGCTATCAACTACTGAAAACAATGATTCATTTAATCAATATTAATTTCATTATTTAGATATTTGAATAACTCAATCGATATAAATTCTTAAAATCATATCATTCATAAAATCATTATCATTATCATTCTTAAAAAGATATTAACTCCTTAGCTAATGTCTAAATTTATTTGATATTTGTCTTATTTGCTGCTAAATAATTACTGTTGGTGTTAAATGATAACGATTAAAACGTTAGATAGAATATAGAATTTGCTCTTAAAATGGAACTTGATAATTTTGAAACATTTACGTGATACACTCTTTTCTCTATAACAATTTTGTACTTTTTCTTTCTAATGTTATAGTGTTCATTCTCAGTTACAATGTTAAAATGCATGAAAAATGAAAATAGATTAAAAAGCTATCTAAAAGAAGATATATATATATATACGTGTCATTTAATTATATTTATTAATTATCTGTGCCTATCCCGAGTTATTTCTTTCGTATTTATACTTTAATTGGTTCACATCATCATCAAACATTATTAGATATTAATAGTTTTACTTTATTTGAAGTAATAGTTTCCTATTTTCGCTGAAATTTGAATACAAAGTATTCCAATCTTATCTTTAAGAAAAACATGTTTATTGAAAAATTATGGGCAAATAAAATTTAAATACAGAACGAAAAAGATTCTGTATTACTTTCTATAATAAACCTCAATGCGAAAAATATAAAACTAGTTAGAGAAAATACTAGAATAAATAATAATAAGAATTAATAGAACAAATAAAACGAAAATGATACATAATAATAAATGATAATAAGACGAAATAATAAAACGAATTGGTGGGAAAATTGAAAAAAAAACAAAAGAGAAGAAAAAATATTATAAATAGGATGATTTGACGATGTCATTTTAACAACGTTACAAAATTACATGATTGGAAATGTATTGTTTAACATAAAGAGTAAACAATAAAAATTCTTTTTTGTAGACTTATCACGGAATAATAACTGATTCAAGATGGTAAATTTCCAATTTTATTTTATCACACTGCTGCTTTGTTTCGATTTATTTGCACCAGGAATATGTGATGAAGAGCAATGTAAAGAAACTTATTCAAAGCTGAGATTAGTTAGCGCGGTAAGATGTGAAAGTCGATATTTCTCATAAAATATATCATTTTATAATACATCATATAGAAAATATTCCATATTGTAATTTTCAGCTATTTAGACATGGCGATCGTACAATAGAGAAAAAAATAGAAGGTTATTTAAATGATCCATATAGATCATATGATTTTTATCCAGTGGGTAACGGACAATTAACTAATGTAAGATGTAATTACTAATATACATATATATATATATATATATATATATATAAATACGCGCACGTACATACATATATATTATAAGAAATTATGTTAACCTTATTATTAAAATCGTCTGCTTTTACATACACATTTCATCTATCTCCAAAAAAAATTTGGAAAATTTAAAAATTAGCTTTTTAATTAATACATAATACGTATTAGTCTTCAATTTGTCAAAGTAAATACATTTCTCATGTATCAAAGAAAAATTAATTTACGTTATAGTGATGTGACAGAAACAATTAACAGTTTGCTAAAAATAGCAAAAAAATTGATATTTATTTCTTTATTTCCACACTTTTTATACTTATTTCTTACATTTTCTTATAAAGAAAAAATATTCTTTCATTTTTAGTATTTTCCAACTTGTCAGAAAGAAAGAAATAATACGTTTGTTGTGCCTTCTTTTTTCTCATTTTTTCTTGATATTATCAAATTATTTACTTTATATATTTTATTTGAACATATATATATATATTTGTATTATTTATAATATATATAATTATAATATATATAATCTTTGTTATTTATTTATAATATCATTATTAATATTATTAAGATTGGCAAAGCAAGAGCGTATCAATTAGGAGAAGTATTCAGAAAAAGATACAATTGTTTTCTTGGAAATATATATTATCAACCAAATGTCTATGCACAAAGTACTGCAGTTGTTAGATGCAAAATGACTGTACAATTGGTTCTTGCGGCACTTTATCCACCTGATCATACTCAACAGTGGAATTCAAAGCTTCCTTGGCAGCCAGTAGATTTTTCATATATCTCTGCTGAAGAAGATGGTTTACTGTTTGGTGCATGGTGTCCTTCGTAAGTAATTCTCCTTTTTTAAATTAATAATAATAACATATATATTTCATAATATATTCAACGATGTAATGCTAAAAAGAATTTCATTATATAAATCATTATATAATTCTTTAAATTGTTCTGAAATAGTAATATTATATAATTCTTTTTCTTTTTTTTTCATTTTTTACATTTTTTAAGACACTTATTCATTTTAATAATATATTTTAATAATACATTTATAATAATATATAATTGTATATGATTACATCTTTTATATGCATCAGATTTTTCTTTCTTATGCGTTCTCTCTTATGTGCTCGCGGATTTTATTTAAAATTTTATTGTAATTTACATCTTATTAATATTATACTATATTATATTATACTATACTATACTATACTATACTTATACTATTTAAATTATTTGTTTCTCTGTCATTTCTCTTTTTACAGTACTTTATCTTTATGTATATATCATTTTATAGATACATTGAAATTTATCAAGGTCTCAATCAAGATCCGAACGTGAGAAAAAAAATAAATAAATATAGTAATTTAATGACAACATTATCGAAATATACAGGAGAAAATATGACTACTCTAGCTAGTCTTTTTACTTTATATCATACATTAGCTATAGAAGCATCTTTAAAACTGCCTTTACCCGAGTGGACGAAAAACGTATTTCCAAATGGCGAACTTTTGGAAGCAACTCTTCTGCAATATGATTTATTTAATTATAATAATAAATTAACCCAATACAATGTAGGTAAGTTTAAGAAGAGAAAATTGCAAATATAAAAAAATTACATCATGAAAAAAATAGTATTATCTATTCATTTTAATTAAAAACCGAAATTTTAAAAGACATTTAAATTTTTCTTTTATTCTATCCTCTTTCTTTCGCGTTCTAAATTAAACATAACTGTAAAAATATAAAGGTATACAATATAGATTTTGATATAAAAACGTTTTTATATATTACATATATATATTTGTACATGTGCCTATAAATATATTTTAAGGATTTTTATGATAATGAAAATTTGACATACATATATGTTTTAAACACAAAAACACAAAAGAATCAGTATTATAGTATTAGTAAAAGTACTTTAAAACTATTTACTAATTACTATTCTTCAATCATAACAATATTGTTTAAAGGCTATACTGCAAATAATTCTTATGAAGCATTGGAATAATTTATTGGATTATTATTTAAAAATACAAATTGTTTTACTTATATTTCTGTCCTGAATTAAAGTGTAGAGAGAAATCTAATATTGAATTTAATATAAATTAATATATTCTTATATTAATATAATTTAATATATTCTTTCATGTTAAATATTACACATATTTTCATAACATATTTTCCTATAATGTTTCGCAGGTGGATTACTGTATAAAATAATTAACGATATGAATGAAGTAATTAATGGAACGTTAGTAGATCGAAAAATCAATCTCTATTCTGCACATGATTTGAACGTGGCCGCAATGCTTAAGACTCTAAAAATATTTGACAACCATATTCCGCGCTTTACAAGTAGCGTTATTATAGAATTACATGAAAAGAATGGCAACTATTTTATTAAAGTAAATATCTCTTTTTTCTCGTCTATCTACAAAAACATAAACAACATAATTTAATGTTTGAACGATATTTTATAATTTATCTTTTGTAGGTGTTACATTATTTAGGTATCCCATCTAAAATAGTAGAAGTCAGCATTCCTGGCTGTGAAAAACTATGTCCATATGATAAGTTCGTTGAATTAACATCAGCAGCGATTAGAATGGATAATGACCCAACATGTCCGATAATAAAGAAATCCATAAAGAAATTAGAAAATATTTCCATGTAAGATTCAAATTAATTATGTTTAATTATATTTATGAATATAATCATAAAATATTTTTTTAATAGATAAAGACGGAATACATGTAGTATATATAAGATATAATGCGGTTTGCACATCAATTTAAATATATATATACTTCAATATATGTATATATAAAATTTTATATATAAAAATTATTTATATATATATTTTATCCAAAACATCCCCTCGATATCAATGATACCATGATTATCATGAATCTCAATGTTAACCATGATTAATCATTGCATGGATACATGAATTTTTGAAGATCTGCTTTCCATATCGCATTCTTTCCAGCTGTGACTGAAATACATAAAAAGTCCCTTTCATCAAAATTTTCGGTTTCGAAAAGGAAATATAATTGAAGCTAAAAAAAATTATTAAAAAATCTAAATTAGTAGTGTATGATCATCACAAAAGCAAATATTATTGTTATAAAAATTTACTACTGCTAATGATATTCCAATCATTCAAAATCACTGACAAAGATGTTTAGAGTAAGTCCAAAGTAAGAATTTATCTACGCGTTGCCTAACGCATTGATTTTAATATCGAAAAGACAAACAAGTCTTTATATGAAATAATCGATTTTCGTGCGTATGATCAGCGTTCAAATTAATAATATCAATTCCAATATTTTTTCAGACACATATATATATATATATATATATATATATATACATATATAATTCATATAAAATGAAATATAACCCATTTAACAAAAATATTTAACAATCTATTCAATACAATATTTAACGATACCGCCATTTTGCGGAAATGGCGCGATTAGGAGATATATTTCTAATGACGTGTTACGTGTTGTTAGAATAATATATCATCAAATATATACCATTAGATATGTTATCAGAAATATATCTATATATCATAAAAGATGTATCGATTCATTATTTTATAGTAAGCTTACTGATATTATTCTATATCTAACATTATTATTAATTTAGTCTCTTTTTTTAAATACTTTTAATTGTGTGCGAACATGTATCTCTCTAGAATATATTTTACGAAGGGACTCTTTAAAATTTCTGCAAGTTTCTCCTACACAAGATTAAACAAATATAACTCATCCAACAGGGGC
Source organism: Eciton burchellii (assembly GCA_020341155.1). NCBI lineage: Eukaryota > Metazoa > Arthropoda > Insecta > Hymenoptera > Formicidae > Eciton > Eciton burchellii. The sequence continues at coordinate 330,616 of JAHMML010000064.1, forward strand.
GCATATCGCATTTTGCAATCTTCTCAATCTTGCACTGCATAAAATGGCTAAAAACCGCTTGTCTCTGATCTAATACAAGAAAGAGTTTTATTAGATTTTCCTCATTATATCTAGTATCGCACCGTTGAAAACTAGATGCCCATACGATTGCGGAAAGTTAAGTTCGTTGAGTATGCCCAGAACCGTGTCTTATCGAAAACATGAAGCTCAGATCCTCCGTCTACCGTGCGCTAGCATAACAATTACCCTATTATTTCGCACACACTCCTACGGCAATTCATTGGGCCTATGCGCTGCATATTTTCGTTTCAGGATATACTTCCATTAAGGTTAAATCTTTTCGACCATAGCATAAGCAGATATCAGCGTCTAAGTTTAATTTATTCTTATACGTAATTATTCGTCGTATCGATGTCGTGATAAGCGTTATTTTATTTAAGTAAATATGAATTATAATCAAATTCTCTTTTACAAAGTACATAATGTTCGATATTCAACATAATTTTATTGACAATTATTTTGTAGATATATATACATAACAGATATATATATATACATAATATAACATAATACATATATAAAATAATACAATGTACATATAAGTACATATATGCAAACAAATATTCTAATATACATACATATATATATATATATATATATATATATATATATATATATATTGCCCATAACCGCATTTTTTAATAATAAAACTCATTATACATTTTATAATTTATAAATAAAATAATAAAATAACAAATAATAAATAAAAACATTTTTATTTTTATTTCGGAATAAAATAATTTCTTTTGAATGGATAATAAATAATAGATAATTGAATAATAGATAATTGAATAGATAAATAAATTATATAACGATTTTCATACAATAAAAATCATTTTAATAATAATTAATACGATTTTTCTCTAAGTAATGTACTCTTCGAAGAAATAGGAAAAATTAAAAACTCAATATAGAGATTCAGACAATAAATATCAAATTATATCAACAATATGCAATATGAACACGTATCCGACTTTTTTTTAAATTTGATAATAAATTTTGCAACGTGAACTAGAGCATAAGTCATGGAAGTATTCAATTGCTTGTATTTAAAAATATTAATAGATAAAGTATGTATATTAAATTAAAACTTTTATTAGATAAAGTAAGATGCAAGTAATAATGTTGATAACAAAATATAATTTATTCCACGCATATTTTGTTTAATATTATACTTAATACATACAAAAATATTTAATCATACGTAAATGTTATTATTGTATTATCTTAATATATTTGATTGAATTATTTTTATTAACATCTGTAAGTCAATGTTTTATACTATTATTGATTCTTATATGCAAATATTTTAATCTTCTATATATTTCTTTAAATGAATAAATTTTGTAAATTCTCTATGCATCATTAGAGACATCCTAATCCTATTCCCTTCTTGACCATACCGAAGATTGACCATCTTGTATGACATATCTTTTTTTATTTTATTTATAGTATTGATTATAAACGTTATGATTTTATATAATTACATTAAATATTTTTAAATAAAAAATTTATTGCGAATATTTTTATGAACATTTTTGTGAATATAGTTTTATATATCTTTTGATATATAAAGAAGCATATCATCTCCCAATTTTGAAAATCATTATACAAAAGTTTATCGTTAAAAGCTAGAAAAGATACTTGAGATATTCTAAAAACGAAGTTCGTCTTTCTATTTCCCTTTTCTTTCGTGCCGGATCATCTTTTTCTTTTACCTCTTCTCTCTTGTAATTCTTCTTTCACTCCTTCGGGATAAACTCTTGAAATTTCTGAGAGTTGCCCAGATGAGAGAAGAACCAGTTCCACACTCCTAATTCTGCGGAATTAAACTCGCGAAATCGTCCTAATTGCGGATACAGAACATCGGGGCACTTGCATTGAATCGAGTTATATTGTACTTTCACAATGTAATAAAACGATTGAATTGATCATTAACCACATTATAATCGCATTAAATTACGATCTGCAAAAATATCTTATTTTGTGAAAGAAATATATTGTAAAATGTTCATATTTTATAAAATGTAGCAAAAGAAGATACAACCGCTTCTTATAATTAATTTGTCAATGTAAATAATATGTAAATAATATTTTTATAATTAATTCTTGAATCATATATATCAAAAAATAAGAATTAATTAGATTAAAAACAGGATTATTATTTTTTTTATTATCTGTATCTGTGCAATTATTTCCTAAAAGTCATGTACTTTTAATTAAAAAATCTGAAAATTTTTCTAATAACATTTTCATTCAAGCAAAATGTTTACTTCAAATTTGATAAAATATCCACAAGAATATAAGAAGATCTGCTAATTGATAAGGAAATGCCACTTTTTTTATTTTAATGAATCCAAGACATTAAAATGTAAAATAATGGACATATATATCTTCATTAATAATCAATTTCATATTAAAAAATTTAAATAATTCTTTCAAACATTCGGCTTTTCTCTTTCTAAGTGATGATCAATAGCATAACAAATAGAATAACAAATAGCATAAAAAATATTTCAAATAGAAATTTTATTTTTAATATGCTTTATAACAATGTCATGAAATATTTATGTCAATTTAATGTTTCTTAGATATTCGCGTTTGTGAAATTAATAAATCTTTTTCGTTTTCAAAGAGCATTGATGCTAAACTCAATCAGATTGTGTGCACTAATGACGTTTACAGCTAATCCTGGCAATTAATATTGGCAAATATGAAGAATAAATTACATAGAAACATCAGAAGCGTTTAAAAAGTACTAAAACGTTTGAATAATATGTTAGTAACTCATCTCAAAATTCGATGTTTTAGCAAAGATAATATAAAACTATATTTTTTGTATATCCATATGATAGCATAAATTTTAATTGCCATTGCATGGATCGCAGAATTTTCTTGATTTTAATATTATTGAGATACGAAAATACAAAATGCTTTAAGAAATACATATTTTGAATATATAAGACCAACACTTATTTAATAAAATATTATATTTACTAAAAATAAATTAAAAGAAAATACGAAAAAGTAAATTTAAAACGTAAAATAATTTATTATAAAAGTCATGATATTTTAGGAAATACGTATATATTATATTAAACGATCTTATATATTCAATAAAATGCAAAATACAATTATGATAAAATTTCAAAAAGGTGTGTTTAATTAATACATTAAATATATTATATAATATATAAGTTAAAAAGATTTAGTTAAAAAAGCTTGATATTACTAACATATAATCATACATCGTATAAACTAAAATACAATACATATTTGTAGTGTATTTCTTATTTATTAGCAGACATTAAATTACATTCAGAAAATAATTAACTAATTTTATTATTATAATAGATACAACAGATAATTAACATATTATCCTTATCAGCATCAAGTTTTATTCATTTTAAATCTTTTTTATATCATATTATGTTAAATATATTTTTTTATATATAGTTACAATTATATTTTATTTATTATACATACAGTATTGTTAGATATAGTTAGCGTAATTTGTTTTGTAATATCGAATTATTCTGATGTTTTTTCTTCATTTTTCTTGAAAATAATTTATTGAAAATTTATTGAAAATAATTTTAAATAATATATACATACATTCAGACACATATTTTCAGACAAAAGTTCTTTTCCAATTGTTTTCTTATTAATTTAATTAATTTAATTAATTAATTTAACTTCATTGATTTAATAATCATTATCTCTTTCTTCATCCTTCTCTAAAACGACATTACATAAGTGTAATTGTAAATTCAAAAAGCATGTGTCCAAAAGAATTAAATAAAGTACATTATGAAATGTTTGGATAGCCATATGATGCAATGATCGGAGAGGTGCAAAATTTGTTGAAAAGATGATCAAGCGAAAGTTAGCCGAAACCTACCATTTAATTGATTAATTCGTAATAATTTGCCTATATGAGAGAATATTAACTGAAATTTCATGATAGTATTTGCATGCCATTCGTCGGCAGCAAGAAATTAGCAGGAGCTGGCGAGTAGACAATACAGAATTAATTATAATTAACTGCCATTCACAAAAGTTTCCGCGAACAATTTTGTGGTCGCACCATACCGGTTATAATGAACTCTCTTAGCAGCTCCTATCATTTACATACTCTTACATTCAAACTGGATTTTCGTTTGTCTGCTACGCTAGTTCGCGACAACCTCAAGAAACTTCTTTAAATTATGCCCTTTGGAATATATCTTTAGCATGATGTAGACTATAACATCTCCGTAGAAAACTTTTCATTGGCTTTCATTGGCAGAAATAATATTTCTATAATATTGTAAAAATATATGTGATTTATTTTGATTATTATGCAACAGTAATTACAAACAAAATCTTTCTTTTCAATAAGAAATAAAATATTCAAGAATTGAAAATTTGAAATAAAATATGCAAAGAATATCCGAATTTATTTATTTAGATTATTTCCAATAATTCTTTCATCATTCTTTCATTCACTTTCTTTTGTCCTCAAAAATTTTTTTCTTTTTGAATAATTTATTTAGCTCTTTATTTAAATATGACACATTCATTATTTATTTCTTAACATTTTGTAAACTTTTGCAACGATTTCATTAAGATCCCTATAAAATATATCTTTTGTATGTGTTTACGCGCGAATAAATAGCGTAATAAATTTGAACGTTCATAATACCAAATTTATACAATATTAATATCATTTTAGTGTATAAAACTAATGCTTTTTACTGCTCAAAATCTTCGTACATATCCTTCTTCTTGTCGCAGGTTCTCTTCATTTCAAAAAGTACTACTGGCCATGTGGTTCTCGTATTTATGACTTTTGCCCTATACTTTTGCCCTATAATAATGTTCCTCACATTGCCCTATCATAATTAATTTAACCGACGAAACTTTTTAAGATCGTTATATCAATTAAAATCGTTATATCATTAATAAAATAAAAAATCATTAATGAGAAACATAATATTAAAAACATAATATTAAAAAGACAATTGAAGAGTTTAAAATGTTATATTCATAATTTTAATGTAAATTCTTTAAATAAAAATTTTTAATGAAAATTTGGACAACAAACAGTATTGATTAATATATAAATATGAACAATTTTTTTTAATTTATAAATAATATATTTTTTCCTCTCTCTCTCTCTCTCTCTTTCTCTCTCCCTCTCTCTGTCTTACTTTTTCTCACATTTTTAATAAATAAAATAAAATTTATTCAGAATACCGAATACAAAACTTCTTATAACAAAAAAGATACTAATGATACTAATGATACTAATAATATTAATGATATTATTCGGATTCGGAAATCTCATTTTACGAAATATAAATAACGTGAGAAAAGACATTCTTTAATGTAAATATTATATGCAAAAGAAGATCTTTCCAACATGGGACATGATAATCCGAATGTCAATTTAAAAAAAATTCGCATTTATTTGACGCCATATATTTGTAGTATACAACGCCAGCGGAAATATAAATATTACATCGAGCTGACATCCAATAGTACATTATCAGTTCGCTTCTCGCTCATAGGAAACCACAATTTCCACAAATTACACGGATGAAAACTGACTCTTGCGACTGTACACCATCGGCTACAGCGCAATGGAATTCATGGGTCGCGGGTTATGCCGCATTCGGTGGTATGTAGTAATTAGCAACATTGCTCCCAGATCTCGTGGATGGGAGGATCAGGAGAAGAGCCATGGAGGGGTGTGGAGGCTGGCGAATCCAGTACAGATTTCATTTCGAAGGAACAGAACGCACAATGGAGATATTATTTTGTCCGTACTCTGTTTGCAACGTTTAATGATCCTGTACATCGAGAACGATATAAATAAGAAATCGTAAAAATATATTTTCTATTTGAATCAACTATCTAAAACTTCATTCCTTTGCAAAATTTGTATTACTTAAGATTATCCCAATTTAAAATTTAAAAGCTACTTACAATGACAATTGATCTCGAAATGTACGTATATTTGATAATTAAAAAATGAAGTATTTGTAAAAATAATAATTAGATAATTATTAATAATAAAGTAATAGTAAGTTATATTCTAATGTTCGATCGATCAAATTTATGGAAACGAATTTTATAAAATGTCTATTACCAATTTCGTTAACCAAATATCACCAAAATCTAAGAACAAAATAAGATAGCAGATTGATGATAAAAAACGATCTAATTACTTGTTAAGTTTAAATGAAATTCACTATATACATAATCGAGCGGATTCTAATTGACTTACCAATCTATAAAATTATAATAAAATTATATAAATTATATAAGTTCTTTTAGCAAAACATGATCTTGATGCAAAAACAGATGATATTGGATTTGTTGTAATATTCTGTTCAAATTCACTGCTACCTCCTTTCTTACTTGTTGTTATTTATCAAATATTTCATAAACGAAGCAAGAAAATATTATAAAATTTGGTCTTATAATCAATAGTAATATCAAACGGAAATGATCAGTTTGAAGAAAAGCTTGCATTTTGCATTCTTTTTTATAATACAAAATATTAAAAAAGAATATATCGAAATGTATTATAAAAATATAACTGAATACTTAATCTATCTATCTATCTAATTCATTTCTTGTATATCTTTACATATTAAGATGATCGATAAATTTTTTCCTCAAAGTATGTACATTAATACTTTCAGAAACGTGAGAGTATTTATTACTTAATATTATAATATAAATATTATAATATAAATATTTTCATCTTTATTTATCTAATTTATAAAGTTTATTCAAACTTTTCTTGATATTATTTGCAAGCAAAAAATTAGAAATGTGCGTGCAAAAAGAAAATCTGTTATGTACTTTATATTCAATTATACAATTTCCGATTATGAAGGAATTCTTCATTGCGCAATCATTGCATGCAACCAAGACAAAAAGACGTTAATACACAAATCTCTCGCAATTAAAATTATTAACAAAAATATCTCAATATAGCTTTTCTTTTTTACATGACAAAGGTAAATCAGAGAATATACGTCACGCAAAGTTTTGCTTTGCAAACTCTAGGTACTCTTCCCTACCGAGTTTATTAAAGTGTCGAGCAGCTGTAGTTGAATTATCGCTGGAGTTTCGTATTTCGGTAGTCAATAAAAAGCAGTCGCAAAGTGCAAGGAGACAAAATTTGACCGCTTTATTCGAATCTGTTTTCTCGCTCTGCTTATATCTCTGCTGTAACTTTCGGTCAGACTGCAGCGTTATACGCGTAGTTAATGTACGGTAGAATTAACGATCAAAACATGATCTTCTTAAAATTATTTAAGTTATTGTTTGCACATTTCTGTATAATCTTTGTAATATTTATAAAGTCACTCATTATATGAATTCGAGTCTGATAGAACATACAATGTTTTTTGTTTATTACACCAGTGAAATACTAATCTCAATCCATCTATCGTTCATTTAATATCTAAATGAAATCTAAATTTATTTATTGAAGATTAAAGTTAAACTAAAAATAGATAAGAAGAATAGATAAGAATACGAATTATTGATGTCAACTTAAATAAAAATGTTTAAATTATTATAAAACTAAGATTCTGAATATATATTTTTATGATAGAGCTATTGTATCAGTATATATTTAAAAAATATAATGATTTCCATCTATATAATATCAGAAAGCTTATCTAAACGATATTTTAACAATATTAGAAGCAATGTTATAACCGAAAACAAAGAGTATTTACAGAATGGTTCATTTAATGTGATCGATATAAATATTACAATAAGTACATTAAATATAAAAAAATATTTCCGACAAAAATTGCAAAAAGCATATAACATAATAATATTTGCTTGATTTTAAGAGTCTCAAGAACATATGAAGTATACCTCCCATTCTTTTCAAATAAGGATTTACTCCATTTGTCCTTCAGCACAGTCTCGCTAGCTGTGGTTTTGCAAGGCGTTTTTGAATCTTTTGTGTGTCTCTATCCAGGTTTGTCATGCTCGTTGTTGTTGTTCTGGATTGTTTGTGGAGTTGACGTTTGCCTTGCAGGAAAACCCCTGCCGCTGGTTTCCCAGGAAGGTTGCTCTGTTGCATTTCTGCCTTTACAATCCTTCAACATCTAACATGTCCGGTGTAGGCATCCTATGCGCTCGCGTTTGCCTGCTAATCGACCGGCAGTCCAACTCGAGCGCCTTTGGGTAGTGTTGGATTTCAACCAACTAAAACCCTGCTTTTCATCGTGCGGATCAGTTGTCCGCGTTTCTGGTTTTGGACTGATATTCTTTGTCCTTTAGTCTCTTTTCCATCTCTTTTACAAGAAATTGGAATTTTTTGCGTTTGTCTTTGTCTTGTAGTATTTTTGTCAAGTTTGGTTCTGTATCGTGCAGATGTTTTAGTTCACTCTTTGTGCATGTTCCCAAAGATGCTTTGATGGTTGTTTGTGCGCTGCCGCACGAACATTTATCGCTTTCTTTCAGGTTCATCTGTGCTAGCTTCGCTGCGAATGGTCCATGTCCCGTTAGGAAATGGACCATTTCAGGTGTTGTATCGTGATCCACCTCTTTTCTGCTGCGAAGGTCTGGATATATTTCATGTGTCCATTGGCCTTTTTCTGTCTCGAGCTATCTGTCATTCCATGTGTCATTTAGGAACTCTTCCAGTTTTCTTCCCTGTAATATCTCGTCATATTTGTTAGGGTCTGTGTCTTGCTGTATTTTCATTGCCTTTATTGCAATTTGCAAATCTAATGGTAGCGTATCGGTGACTATCTGCAAGCTTTCCACTGGTGTATTGAGTACGCCCTGTACATCCTCCGGAGGACTGCTCTCTGGACAGTTAGAGCTTTTCTCCGATTTCGGATTTTCTTGTATTCATCTGTGAATATTTGAATAGCATATGTTGCTATGCTTAGAAAAATAGCGTTGTAGTATGCTTTGAACTTTCTTGGATGGATGTTGTATTTTCTATTTGCTAGTATTAGAATCTTATTGAGTTGTGCCCTCGTTTTCTCCAAGGACACATTAATGTGTTTGGAGAAGTTGAGTTTTTGATCCAAAATGACGCCTAGATATCTYGTGTCTTCTTTTACTGGAAGAGTGGTTGTCCCCAGCTTTATTATTAGCTTTCTTTTTAGTGTCTTTCCAAATACTATTGCCAGTGTCTTAGTAGGCGATATCGTTATCTTGTATCTTTGGCACTAGTCGTGGATTGTTCTTACTGCTGTGTTTACTTTGATCTCTAGTTCTCTATGGCTGTTTCTGCTTATAAGTATGCACAAGTCATCGGCGTACGCTGCAAAATCTGTTATACTTTCCTCGTTATCGAGGAGGTCCAGCAGTTATCTAAGTACGTGTTCCACAATATGGGTCCCAGTATGGAGTCTTGCGGACATCCACGGTTGATCTTTTTCTTTGCAATGCATTCTGGTGTCCTTATTTGGACCTCTCGGTCCTCGAAGTAAGATCGAAGCAGATTGTAGACGTGAGGAGGTATTTGGAGGAGGTCTTCTCCCTTAGGAGGGAAAAGAGTCTTGGCCAAGACATGCGGTCGAAAGCACCGGAGAAGTCAACGAAGAAGCCCAGTACATAAGTTGTATTCCTAGTTTTTATTTTATCTACTATGTGGCTTATTGCATCCACCGTGGATTTCCCCTTCTTATAGCCATATTGTTTAGGATGAGGTTTTCGTTGTTGCTCTAAATAGGGGTGCAGGCGTGCGTGTATCGCTTTCTCTATAATTTTTCCCTGGATGTTCAGTAGACATATAGGTCGATACGACTTTGCATCTTGTGAATCCTTATCTCCACCTTTGTATATGAGGGACAGCTCTGCTTTCTTGTGCTGTGTAGGGAAGTGTCTCTGTTTGAAGCAGTCATTTATTATTTGGGTCAGAAACGGCGCCGTTATATCAGAGGTTTTTTGATATATCTCGGCTTTGATCCCGTCTGGACCCGGTGCTTTGTTTGGTTTTAGTGCATGGATGTATTCCCTTATTTCACTCACATCCACGACATCCTCTTCCTCTGTACACAGTCTGCCGCCTTCCAATGCTTTGTCGTCTTTTATTTCAAATAAGGATATCTATTTTTTATTGTATGTTATTTTTGCAACATATATAGGACAATAATTGATGATCTTTCTTCATAAATAAATCTAATTATGAGCCACGGAAAGTATGACCGATATTAGCATCATGCAAAATATGCTACGTGACCGTTACATCATCAAATGTATATATATATATATATATATATATACATATATAAATTCTAGACCGCTAGAACTTAAACGTTCATAATAGATCGACAGCAAAATCTGTTGTTCCATTTAAACGACAGATCCTATTCTATTTTTACCACCAATTCTTTGTCTTATTCTATTATTAGATACTCTTAGATCTCTACTGATATTCTATCAATAAAAGTAGTAAAACACCGTTTCGGTTTAGTTGGGAAAGGAAAATATATATTTTTCATTGAAATATATCGATACGAGAGATGAAATGGCTGTATATTCCCGCTACTATCTAAACATTCAAAACAAAAGAGAAAAACGTGTCGTGGTCGTATACATTTTTTTTCATCATCTATATTGCTGAGTGCAAATATATGCATACCGTAACATGACATTCTTATTCTCATATAAGCAATTATTTGGACAAAGATAGGTCGAACAAAGATAGATCTTCTTTTTATTTCCGCAATTATAACAATGAAAATGCATTACGACTTATAGTATGATATGTATGATTTTATGTCTATGCGGCTTTGTCGCATTGACAAATTTTATTCATGATGAAGAAAAAAATATTTCATTACATATCGCATTAGTGGATCAGTAGTGGATTTAATTAATAAATATATAAACTTAACTTTTATAACATAAAATAATAAATAATAATATTTATTATTTAATTTATTTCAAATAAAATAACATTTAATTTTGAATTTAATATCCGAATACTTTGGATAATAATGTGCAGCAATTCTCTTTGTAAATTTTTATATTATTTCACATATTTTAATTATTTCACATATAACTCAGATACAACATATATTTGTAAACACGCGTTGATATGTATGTTATGGTCTTTATGAATATATCGTCAAGCTTCAGAAAATCCATTCAATATTCAATATTCAACCAATTGCAACAATAGGATGTAAAAACAATACATCTTTCAACGTACGCCAACTTACGAGTTTTCATAATGAACAGAAGGAAAATTGTACAGAGAAATTGCTGCTTTATTTAATATAAGTAACTCTATTTTATATAAGAGCACTCTTAAAGAGAATGCATTAGAAGATGTAAATCTAAAGCACATAGAATTTATTACACAAAAATTATTGATTAAAAATGATCCTAAATGTGCGTGAAAAGAAAAATTAAAAGAGAAAAATCCTGTTTTAAGGATATTAAGTCCATTCGCATAAAATCGCACATAAAATTCACACATTTCACAATTGATTTGTCGAAAGCTCTAGCACGTGTGATACATATATAATTATAAGAAGAATCAAGGAAGATCGTACATTAAGTGCGTATATTACTTATCAACTTCTTAGAAGAGACTGGGAAGAAAATTCATGCTCGCAATGTATGATTCGCAGATGATTCGTAAAACACTGGAAGAAAATTAATAGGTAAGCTGTTCGAAAAAATTATAAACAAAATTGTAAACGAAAGAAATAAAAAGAAAAGGTTAAAGAATTCCTTCTCTTTCTTTTGATTCTCTTAGCTGAAGAATTCTTTTCGAAAAAAAGATAAATGATAGCATGATATTACTTTTAATGATGAATGATTTCTATTCAACATTTTTGGGTGAACGACATTTTTTAATGTTGCGAAAGAAAAGTACGAAGAATTCAGCATGAAAATACGATAAGATAATTAAGTATGGAGATTCATCAATATTTTGTTTCAAATAGATTGTGAAAGAAATTATATAAATAAGGTTTATACATTTGTTAATTAGATTTAATGCTGTAATACATATAATGTAATAATACATAATAAAATATTCTTTCTATTCTTTCGCGGCAAAGTAAAAATTATGATATACATATAATTATGTGTAATTATGTAGATATTAAAATTATTTCACTTATTCACTGCTATACAAGATACATAATTGACCGATTTTCTCTAATCGAAATGAGGAGATATCGCTCTTCATGTCTGTCTTTAATAAAATTTCGTATGATTGAAAATGTATGTTCACATATTATAGAAGAATATTTTGCATAATCTTCTCATGCCGCGTTATATTGTGTTATTTATCACTGTTTTGCTATTTATGGCAAACGTTCTTTAATTAAACGAATGACGTACATTCCAGCCGAGTACTTGATCTTGTCATCCTATTTATTAAAGTTATCAAGAGCTAATTATCCATACCGTGAATCAAAAGGAGAATCGTAAATTTCGTTTATCTTGACATAAAAATAATATTTATACTATGTGATTATTGCATAAATAATTATTATTGCGTAAATATGGTGGTATTTATCCAAGATAACAATTTTACGAACTATTCACTATTTGTAACACTTTATATAAATATAATCGTGTTATTAATTATAATCATTAACGTCTCGATACCTTATACTAAAATAGGATGAAACATCTTTTTCAGGAACAATTTCACTTTCTCAATCTATCTTGAATTGTCATTTGCTAACTTCATCGCTTAATGAAATTAAACTTAATCTACATAGTATATAGATACGTCATTGGGAATTGAATTACGCATGCGTAATGCACGTCGCCGATTCGTAGTACGTAACATACATGATGCTTTTCGTATAAACAGTTGTTCTTTATTATCCATTATTCGTTGTTTACATTCGTTGTTTACATAGAAACAACCTGTGAAAACGGTTCAATGAATAAAGAAGTGAAACATGAAGACATAAATTAATGTGAACTAACCTATCGCAATATCAACGTGTTGCATTGGTCTTATAAGAGAAGACATAGAAAAGGTACAGTTTTGATTATATTTCTTAGCTTTTTCTCTTTAAAACATTTGTTTTATTTTAAGTAATATGTAAAGAGCATAGCATAGAACGGTATGCACTTTTTTAACAGATTAGATCTTTGACATGTACATTTGCGCTTAATTTTCATTATTTTTTCTATCTTTTCATTTTTAGTACTTTCATTTCAGGGAATTATATTATATCATATCGTTTTAATGCATGAAAATATAATATATGGAAGAAAGAATTAAATATATTTAAAAAGTTGTTATTGTCCACAGATAATTACATTTTGATTACATCATCTTATCATTCTGTTTCGTTTCTTGCTGCTGTTTAATCTAATTTTTTTGATATATGTACGATGACTTCAAACGACCTAAAAATTCCAAATTTGCAAAATATATCTACACCTTTTGGTGTACCATTATCTGCAATATATAAACAGTAAGTATTGAATTATTCTATTGATCTAATTTTCAATTTATTCTCAATTGTTCTTGATTTTTAGGATAGAAAAATAAACATTATTTTCTCATATTACAGAAGTTTTGCTTATATAACAGTCAAGGATAGGTTACCAGTAATTTTGACAAAAATTATTGATACTTTTTGTCGTAATAAAAATCAAATTATAGATACATATGGCCAGGTAATTTTATATATATATATGGATATGTATTTTTATAGATATAGATATTTTAAATGCATAAGAATATATGAATCAATCTGATTTCTATATTTCTATATTTTTATATTATTATACAATAATTTTATAGACTTTTTGATATTACAATTGTTTATATTTATTGTTTGTATTATGATTTAAGATATTCTTAAATTAATTTATCAAAAAATCCTATTAACTTTTTATTTTAAAAAATTATTCTGCAAAAAGTTGACATTTTAAACGAAAACTAGATTTGTAAAAATTCTTACAATATATTGTAAAAAATACAATATATAGTGAATTAGTATGCTTAAGAATATTATCTTAATATAATATACAATATTGTTGTTAAATTGCAGGATGCTGAAGAAGATATTAAACACATCATAGGATTTATTAGTCAATTGAAAAATGAGATAGTCACTAATAAAACTTTAAAACCTTTGCGTTTAAATAGCCGAATGGTTACCGATGCAAAGGAATGGAATAAATATCTAGAATATAGGATACATACAGATGGTGAAATACCTACATGGTTCAATACAATCTGGTTATACTGTGAATGCTATATGTATCGTGTTTTGGCTCAAGAAATTAGTCTAACGTAAGCTTTGATGTACTAAATGTAGAATAAGTTTACGCTAGTCATAAATGCTAAAGTATCTCTTTATGACAATAGGAGTTCTATATCTAATTATGATCCATTTGAAATTAATAAACAAGATATTTTTACCAACTCTCTTGATTCTATGGATGCTGTAGCCTCACACATAAAAAATATAATACAAATGAAGGAATATGATAAGCAAGTAAATTCGAAAAATGATTTTTTGAAATTGCTGAAACTAAGTCTATGGAGTAATAGGTAACATTTCTATATCTATTTTTTATACAATATGTTTTATATTTCAGCAGTAGTTATATTTCACTATATTTATAAATATAATATTTCATCATATTTCGTTATAATATTATTATATTTATAGGCAAGATTTATCTATAAGTGCAGGATCTTTTATTAGCCAGATCGGTAATCCATTGGATATAGTCGAATCCTTGAATGATAATATAATTGCAAACGATTCGGAATGTGCATGGTATATTATAAAAGAGAAGATAGAAAAAAATGTTGAAAATAAAATTCACGTGATACTCGATAACGCAGGATATGAGCTTTTCATTGATATGTGTTTAGCAGCGTTTTTGGTTACAATATTACCAAAAATTAAAATAATATTTCATGTAAAAGTATATCCATGGTATGTGAGCGACACAACGATTAATGACTTTCATTGGACATTAGAATATATGAATATTTTAAATCGATATCCGGACATACAAGCATTGAGTAACATATTCCACGACTATTTGACCCGTCAAATTTGGTATATTCAGGTACATACATTTATTTTCTAATATGATTGAGGGTTATCGATTAAAATCTTGTTTAAATGTATTTTAAATCGTTTTAAACAGGAAGAACCTTATTGGACAGGACCATATGATTTTACGAAAATAAAAGAGAAAGCGCCATTGATATATGATCAATTCTCCAATGCTAAATTAATAATATTTAAGGGTGACTTAAATTATAGAAAACTTCTTGGTGATATTAACTTTGAATACATTACAAATTTTACGACTGCATTAGGAGATTTCCATCCTACGAATATTTTGTGTTTACGTACTGTGAAATCAGATATTTGTGTTGGATTACCACTTGATGCTGCTGAATCATTATGTGAAAAGGATAAAGATTGGATGACAACTGGAAATTATGGTGTTATTCAAGTAGCACTTAATTTATAATATACGCGATATTTTTTTAGACAAAAGATTCTGGATAAGAGCTAATATTCTTTTCTAAAGAAAGAAATGTCATTCATTACGCGATCATTATGATTATTTATAATTACTTATAATTACCATTGTAAATATAAAAAATTATATATGCAAAAAAGAATAATGTTAATATATCAACAATATATATTTATCTATATATAATTATTTTATGAATTTATATTCACATATATATATTTTTTGCAAATTAATTATACATAACTATATACAAGAAAAAAAGCAATGTTAATATATCAACTTATATTTATCTAATTATTTTATAAATTCACTCGTATGTGTGCATATACACTGTATCATTAAAAATTGTTTTCTAAGATCTCATAAATATTATAAAGATTATACAGAAATATACAAAAAACATAATAACTTAAACAATTTTAAGAGAATCATGTTCTAATCATTTCAATTCTTTTTAGCTACAACAGAAAATTTCAAAGATTATCTCGAGCTTTTTATATGAAATATTTTTTTATCTCTATTTTTGATCAAATACAGCTGCAGAGAATCAAAAAATGAATTCATGATGCTCTATAATCCTATAGTGTGATTTTGAAATGAAAAAAAATTCAAAAAAATGAGAAGAGCAATATATATAATAATTTTTTAAAATAAATTAATTATATTTAATAAAGTGCTAAAATGTTCTCCATTCAATTCATTCACATCTTTGAATACTGAAAAATGCGCAAACTCTTTACAATATATATTTTGAAATCGTTCGACAAGCATCGATAATACATTGCTTCATATCTGCAAAAACTTCTTATATTTTTATTTGCTATTTGTTGTAATATGCTCCAAGAAAGGTGATCTAATATTAGCCAGTAAAGGAAACAAACAAAGTGAGTTATTGGATTATGATAAAATATCACAATGTTTCTATCATATTGATTCGGAATCATTAATGAATTATTAATGAAATTGTTATTTAATTAGTCTGATATGATATTATCTGCAAGACAATCAAGATGTTGATATCATATAAAGTTTAGCGATATTTTTTCTTAAAGAATTTCGAAGAATTTAGAAAACAAGAGCACTATATATATTTCAAAAAATACGCATATTTTTCTTGAATTATCGCTACAATTGTTATTGTTCGACGAAAGATATTTTGATATAATTATTTAATAAATAAAAAAGACAAAAGGATGGACTTTTTGTATTCCAATAATGTATATTTCATCTATCTAAATTTTCATAATTTATAAACATTGTCCCATCAAAAAACTGTATTTTTCTATTAAAATAATATTTTTATAGGCTACTATTCATGAAATTCTAAACATTATATATATGCAGAAAAATATAAATCTTAATAAATATTAATTTTAATATAATAACACATAATATAAATGAAATCTGTAATAATAGAATATGTATATTATGTTGTTCTGATTAATGTTGATATTTTTTCTTGATATTTCTCGAGAATTAACGTGTAAATCAGCAGCCATAGATGCTAAATTTCTTATTTCTTATTTGCGACATATTTAATTCACATAAGTTTCTTTCATTTAAAACTACCAATTGATAACTTCTTTATTTATAAATTTACAAACTTGTAGCATAATAGATGACATCAATCGAAGAAGTTATGTACAAAAATTGCTGCACAAATTGCATCTTTTGATGCTATCATTAATTATATTATATTTTAAATTAATATAACTTTTTGCATTAAAAAATATCATTATAATTCCACAATAACTACAAGCAGTTTTAATCGCTGCTAGTAATATATTTCGTAAAACATATCCATATAATATAAACAAAAAATATCAACGGATATTTATCGCTAAATGACAAATTAAATTGCGATGTTTTTTATAATTAGTTACAAAACACAAACCTTTGTAATATATGAAAAAATTCAGTTTCATTACATAATTATGTTTTATTTCATCTTTGTATATTTTTATACAATTTCAAATGTTATTCAATACTTTTAATTATCAACGATAAAATCAATTTATAATAATACTATCTCCTATATTTATATTATACACGTAAGAAAATTTAATAAAAAATAATAAATGTTCATCTCTTATATATTAAATTAACGTTACATATTTATATGCACATAAAATTAAAAATCAAATTTATAATGCTAAAATATAAGTCAAAATATAATATAGCATATAGTTAAAAAATAAATATATAAGATTTTTTATTTATATAGAACTATTCACACAATGTAAAATTAATTTTCTACATTTTGATTTCAATAATTTCATAGATTTTAACGCTTTACATATTTCAAGTATAACAAGTTTTTCATATAAAGTAGAAATAAATTTTAAAATGCAGAATATAAAAAATATATAATTATTCTTTTATCAAATACGCTCTTATGTTATACAATTATACAGCGAAAATAATATGGGCCAATCTTTAAAAAATTAATTATCGAATATCATGCGAAAAACAATTATTGAGATTTTCTTCATTTTTAAATTCTTAATGAATTAAATAAAATCCTGACTGCAACATCTCAACTTTCAATAATTTTTAATTTACACATAATTATAATTATGGAATTCAAAAAAAATTCTTTAATGGATCTTGAATGTAGTATTATTTGTATTTATTTCATTGTATATAAAGCATTATAATATATTTCACTACGTTATTAAAAAGAATTTAATTATGTTTGATTCTTCATCTAAGATATTGAAAAAAAATTATTTTATCAAATGGCAATAGAATGTTCTCTCTCTCTCTCTCTCTCTCTCTGTGTGTGTGTATGTGTGTGTATTTTTACATATATTTTAAAGTATGTGTATTCATAAGTCATTACTTTATTCCTTTAGGATTAAATACAGAATGTTCCAAAGTTAAAAGAACAAACCAGAGCATTCTATGAATAAAAGACGAAAATGTTATATAAATATAAGTTTGGGAACGCTTTATTATTATATTACATATATTATTGTATTATTGTATTATATATTATTATTATATTATATTTGTGTATGTGTGTATATGCGCGTGTATTATATGTAAAAGTTTATACATATACAAGTGTATACATATAATTTTCTATGTTTTAGCTAAATACATCATTGATTTTGTCCGTTACTTTCTGTCGCAAGTTGATTCTTGCATGAAACACTATCTTTTTTACAATTGTTCTACAAGTAAAAATCTGGCGACATAAGACTTAAAATCAAATAATTAATTCTCATCAATTAATACGTTTTTTTGATATTCATCTAACCATTCTCTTTCAGATTTTACATAATGCGCTCGGCGGCTATATGATAGAGATTACACATGTTGGTAATGAAACAATGAAATTTTTAGTACTGGCGAAGTGTTATCTAAGAAATTGACAAATCACAAATGTGCAAACTTGCATTAGAAACAAAGGATAATTTAAAATGAAAAATACAAAAATATTATTTTAAATGTAATTCAATAATCAAACATAATTTATATATAGATAATTTTCTTATTTCTATTCTCTATTCTACATAAATGATATTAATAAAATTCGATTATTTAACTCTGGAACATCCTATATAATAAGGAATTGGTGTATATCATAAAGCATACATACATAATATATTACATATTTATTATATAATGTACATATAGAGAATATATAATGTAGATTAACAAAAAAACTTGTATAAAGGAGAAACTAAAAATATATTCGTTATATTGTTATAAAAATAATAAGGATCATATAATAAAAATAATTATATAATAGAATAATAATACAATCTTTAATAATAATATATGAAAAAATTAAGTAAGATGTATACATTTGGGCCATTTTTGTATATTGTATCAAAAAATGATAAAACAATCATCGTTTGTATCATATAATTGAATAACAACAAAAAATAGAAAGATTTTCAATATAAATTAAAACATAAGACATTAAAACATAAAACATAATAATACACAATAAATTATAACATGACAAATTATAATAAATTGACAATTACAAGTGATTCATTAGATGATGAATTTTTATAAATGCTAACATTTATTTGATATTTCTTTTATAGTTTATTTTATAATTGTTATATCTCTTTTATTATATTATGTATATATTTATATATAATTTAATTATTTCATTAATATACATTTTATGTCACATGAGAGATGTTTAAAGAACAAGTAGCATAAAATGAATTGGCCATAAAAAATTGTTCAAAAACTAATCAAGAACAATAAATTATTTAAGAAATATTTAATCAGAATTTTTTGTGGATTTGTTTTATGTATATATTAATTCAATATGTATATATTAATTCATTATATATTATGTATATTAATCATATATATATCATTATGTATATTAATCATATATATATATATCATATATATTGATATATTAATATATATCATCATATATATTAATTCATTCATAAACTTCAAATAATTTTTATTTTGAGTTTTGGAAAATAAAATATTTAAAATTTTCATCTATTAATCATCTTATATAATTTTAGTTTTATTAGCACTTATTTTCTAAATGTCTCTCATATTTACTCTTTATACATATATCACATACATACATATTTGTATATGTGTTCACGCGTATCTGTATATATGATAATTTATATTATTTTAACTATTTAATAATGAGAATTAAACCATTTATTTCAATCATCTTAATTTCTCTAGAACTTTATAGTTCAAAAGTATCAAGATCTATGATTTATTTCTTTGAGGGCTAAAAAATAAAAGATAAATTCGAAATTTTAAATAGGAACCTATATAAAACCAATGATTTCATTAAAATTAATAATTTCATTAAAATTATATATAATTACAGGTAAAATAATATTATACAATTCAATTTATTAAGTGCTCGAAGTATTAGTTATTGATATACTATGTAATACATTAATATGTAACAGCTTTTATAATATTAATTTCATTTACTACTAGATTTTTTGATAAATTTTCATCATATTCATGAAATCCATTTTTATTAAAATGGATTAAAAATGTTACACAAAATTTTCAAACACTGTATCCCTCTCTCTCTCTCTCTCTCTCTCTCTCTCTCTCTCTCTCTCTCTCTCTCTGTGTGTGTGTGTGTGTGTGTGTGTGTGTGGTGCGCGCGCGCATTGTGTGCGTTCTCGATATGGTAAAATCATGTATATTTGCAATTTAAAAAATAATTTTATGTACGATACATATAGTGTATGTGTGTGTGTATGTATGTGTGGTATATACATATGTATCGTTAATAATAGAAATTAAATAAATATTCAGTATATTTGAATATATATTGAATATGAATTATTTTTATCATATAGATAACTACAAATTTCTTACGATATATTTTATGCAATTCAATCCAATAAAACCTCCAATAAAACCAATCCAAAAAATCTTATTGTAGTTGTAGTTTATCCAATTAATTTAACTAATCAGAAAAAACTAAAATTGTTACTCAAACTGCTTCATAAGAAATTAATTTTTTAAATTAAATAATTATTTATAAAAATATATTTCCAAACCAATTTATACAAACTTGAAAATAATTTATATCATAAGAACGCTTTGTAATTGCCAAATATAAGATATTTTAGAAAAAAATTAGTTATGGAAAAAGTTCATAGTACAGAAAAAGTTCATATTTCATTATTTCATTAAACAGAAAGAAAAATGTCAGGAAAATATATTAAAAATGCACAAATATATCTTAATATACTAAAAAAAGACTGAGAAGATAAAACTGATAGAATACAGAACAAATTAAAAAATAAAATGTTATCACTATGATAAATATTGTTATATAATCCTTAAGAACAATTTTTAATATTATAGATATAGATTACGATTCATATTCGACTATTAAATTATGATAAGTTACAGTTATTTTTAAATTTTTGTAGAACACGTTTATTGATTATAGATAATCTATTATTTCTTTGTTTTAAATTTATGTACTTTATCGCCACATGATAATACTGTCATATTAATATATTTTTCAGAGAGACACTGCAACAAAATTATGATATATGTATAAAGCAAAGACTTATATAGAAATAGTGCAAAGAATTTCCTATATGATTTACAACAATTTAAATAATTATCAGAAATGTGGCACGTTATCCAATATTATACAAGATTTACCAAGAAAATTTCTATAAATTTCTTATATCTATTATAACATTATTCACTCACAAAAATAAAATAATTAATAATCGAAAAATTATTTATAGAAATCTTCAACAAAAAAATGTTTAATGAATATATTAATCAAATTTATAATGTTTAATATTTAATATGTTTAATGAAAATAATTAAAGTGCGAATATAACGTAAAACTCATATTATAATAAACAAAAAGAGATATATTTGTATGTGTACATATGTACACACGCACATTAAGAATAAAAATTTAAAATAATATATATACATTTAACTAAAATATTATGGCTAAGAACATAAGAACATATAATTCAAATTGTTTCGACATTGTCAGCAAGCAAACGCTTCGAGGCACCAGGTATAATATTCCGCATCATGTTCATGAATGTTTGTTCATGAACACAAATTGGCAATAAAAAGTATAATGCAACTGTCTTTCTCTAAATATAAAATATGAAATGATATTACAACATATAGAAAGTTAAACATTCACACTTCCAGAAAATTGTTACTTTATAATATTTATATTCATAATGTTTGTGTCATTCAACTATCAAATATATTACATATAACAATCATGGAAATGTGTAATCTTTTAAAAGTTTCCTATATAATTCGATACAGATTATTTGGTCTGAATGATCTCATCATATAACAATGATTCTATATTGCATAATAATACAACTAAAAATACATGCAAAGTTTGTAATTTAATTATTCACATTAGTATCTGATATTTATTCGGTATCCGTGTAATTTATAAAGTGAATGTTACTTGGTGAATGCAGCAAATACAGCCCAAAGTACTGGATTTGCATTACGTTTAGCAGCCTCTACCTCAAAATCAAGGTCTAATAATGTTCGTACTCTTCGCATCGCTACTTCATAATCGTCGTCAGATAATGGCGCAAATGCATTTTCTAATACATCAGCTGCATGAGCTAAAATTACTAATGCTAATGTTCGTCTATCCATGCGAGCAGCATCATTCACCCAACGGCCTAACACAGCTTCTTGGATCTGGAAAATAGAAAGCACCATATGTTGTCATTTTATGTAGTTGTACATACATACATATCTGCATGTGTGCATATACTTGCAAAACTCTTATATAACAGTTTTCTATCATTATCCTTTTTAGAAAAATGTAAAATGTCATTTTTTATTTTGTTTTTTATTTTGTTTTTCATTTCTTTCCATTTTTATCATTTTCTATTTTTTACAAATACAAAAATATTTCATATTTACATTCAATAGGACACACTACATAATATTTTATGCTGTTATTATGAATATAGCTTTGGCAAATTAAATATTTTCACATATTATTCCTGTTTCTTATTTTCTATTATTTTTATTTATGTTGTTTTATTATCTGTCATTTTTAATTACAAAACATATATGATCTATCATATACAGAATTTTCTATTTTTTTCTAAAACTATTAGTACATTTAGTACAGCAACTATTAGTACAGCATATATATGTTTAGACATTATTTATTTTGTATATTTTGTATATTTTGTATACTATATATTACAATTTGTGCATATGTATATGCATATTTATATGAATTTATGCATGCATATGTATATACTATATAATGTATAACATTATAGTATTTATTATATATATTATGTATAAGAAATATAACAATATAAGAACTAGAGCAATAGAAATATAACAAATACACATATGTAATCGTATATATAAAGTTTGATTACAATATATTATCTCATTTCCATGCAAGTTCTAATCAATGTTAGACTATGTGTACTAAGATAAGATATTACTTCCGTAGATTATAACATAAAGTATTATAATGTAAAGAAATGTTCTTGAACTATCTACTTTGGATGAAAAGAAAATCACAATAATATGTAATATAACTATAAATATACTATGTAGAATAATAGTAAACGATATCATATCATGAATCTGATATATCATACAATATAATAATAAATTTATATATAAAATATATAAATAATTATTTATGTTTTAATTTCTATCAAATGTCAAGAAGAAAATTATTTTTAACAATTCTTTCAAAATGAAAGGACATTTAATTTAAAATAAAATTTTTATAACTATATTAACTTACAAAAAATTGACTTGTATTAGCTTTCTTCATCTTTCAAATACATAGTTTTTAAATTACAATTGATTTCAGAATACACATTATCATCATTTATAATATAAACAGAATCTGTTTCACATATTATAAATCAATGAAACAATATAGATTAGATATAAATTAGATATAGAACAAGAACAATAATAATCAAGTATAGATAACAATAAGATAACTTACCTTTTTTACAAGACGGCTTTTGGCAAGATTGTCGGTGAGAGGATGAGTTGTCATATCAAATAATAAAAAATTTTGTTTCTCTGTAGTTAACACACCTTTCTCGACAAGATTTTTTGCTAGTCGTTCTCTGACGTTCTTTAATTGGTATCTTAGTTTTAAAGGATTCCATGTTTCTCCTATAATCATAAAAATATTTCATGATTATAATTTCTTATTCCTTTAATTCTAATAAGAAAACTAACCACTGAGATATTCTATCCAACTCGGCACAGTCTCAGGTGGATCTGTATCTTTCAAATGTTTCAAAGCTTCATCTAACAATACATCTCCAGTAGGTGCATCATTCTTCAAAAGGAGCTTCCTTGCCAGCAAACCCTTCTTACGCATCCCAGCTTTCTCAAGTTCTACTCTACCTCGGAAGCCAAGTTCTGCTAAGATACAACCTCTTAATCCAGAACTTATACAATCATTCCAAAAGGATGTATATCCCTATAAAAGAGAGAATAAAATCAATTTGGCTAGATCTATATGGGATTAAGCAGTGTTCGATACTCTTAGCAAAGATATATTCTTAGCAAAGATACCTCTTTGTCTTTCAAACCCAACAATAGAACCTCCTCCATAAGAGTCAGACGTGTTTCTTTATCCGAATCTTCATCTATGGTAGGATTGCAATTAAGATCCTTTTGAGATGAACAGTCCGTATCAAGATTTTGGCTAGACAATTTGTCATTATGACCGGCGAGATCCGTATTCGAGCCATCCTGACCGAGTCCGCTGCCTCCACCGGTAGCACCGCCGCCACCACTGCTGCTACTGCTGTTGTTGACCACGCGTCGTCGTTGCACCAACCCATCACCGCGATTCATCGTGCAATGCATGCACTATGATAACTTCACCAGCACTTGGCAACACGTCCGCGTGTCGGATACGCCACTGTGTCACTTCCAAAATAAGACCTGCGACTCGTCGACAATAGTCTACCGGAATTATTATTACGAATTGATGAGAACACTTATTATGCGGTAAACACCGTGCCGTTGACGTTTCTCCCAAAACGACATGTCTTTTCCAAGATGGCCAAGTTCGTTTCACCTTTCGTTACTATCTCATCGACTTTTGCGTTTATCCGTGACGGACAATTAAACGCGACGTGTACGAAGCATACATACAGCAAATGGTGCGATCAAGCGCAATACAGCAATTGGTTGTATATAAAGAATGATACGAATGCGAGAGGTAAAACGAATGAGATTCGTTATTCCACTCGAGCTTATCAAATTCCTCGCATACGTGTCGATTGTGTTAGCGCATGTACCAAACTCGCATCGAATAACAGGTCGCGACTCTCTTTTTATCTATGCAAAATCGCGAATTCAAAGTAACTTCCAGACATGGAAATCGTTAATTACGAAGCTTGCTTGCGTCTACTGCTGCATCCAATTCGTATCAGTGATGAAATTAAACACAGCATGCATTACATCGCTGGTGGTACCTGAGAAAAATCGAAGAAACAAATTTAAGTATAATCAAATTTTTTGACACATATCTATGTCCAAAAAATATCGATATCGAATTATGAACTAACCAATCAACGAATTTTTCGATAGGTCACATACCACATAATACTAAGATAAACTTCTGTTCCAAGTAGTTCTGTATCTATAAAGTATCGGTAATATAGATCTCTATAACGGATCTAAATACATAAGTCCGTACTCATAGTCAAAATTTATTCTTAAGGCTATCTAGTTAAGTTTAGGTGCTTATGCTGTTATCGTATGCCGAATGTAATATGAATCCAACATAAAAATTTGTTTAGTTTCACTCTTTTTCATTCTTTTTTTCTGGTGAGAGACAGAATATGACAAGACTGAGGATATCATAATTTCATTAAGACTGTGTTTTGTGATATGCAATCATAACCTTCCCAAAAAAATTTTTACAATTTTCAATTTTTAGCGTCTAGTATTTTGTATTTCATCATGTATTCTATATGCAAAAGTACTCATCCTGCGACGGGAGTGGAGCATGCAATAACATGCAATTTTTTTAATCGGGTTGAAAAATGCCTTGTTGTTGCTGGTGCAAATGTTATACGAGTATTTCGCTTAATCCCAGATATTGATATAACAAGAAAAGAAAAATATACAGGTAATTTTCTATATAAATTCTCACATACTTCTTATTTATTTGAATGGAAATAAAAAGAAATGTTTTATTACAGAAATGCGTCCACCTAAAATGAAATTAGAATGTTTAGCACAGTATATTTTACATGGAAATATTATGTCTATGCAAGCTGTACATCTAATTGGATCACAGAGGGATTCTATTTTACTGAGTTTTCGTGATGCAAAGCTCTCCGTTGTAGAATATGATCAAGATACGCATGACTTGAGAACTGTATCATTACATTATTTTGAGGAAGAAGAAATGAGAGTAAAATCTATAAATTTATTTATTTTATTTATTTATTTAATTATTTATTTAATGTAATTTAATGTTATATACTAATATTCACTCCACATCATATGATATATATCCATTTTTATAAAATATCATAGATATGTATATATGTATGAGCCAAAACTAGAACTGGTATAATAATGACCATATTTTTTACAAGTAATAATTATTTCTTATACTAAATATATTTTTATAAAAATTACGATATTTTATATATAATATCGTAAATAATATAAAAACTATTTTTATTTATACATATATACATATACATACATACTTTTATATTATCTTGTTCAATAATTAATATATTAATATATTAATCTTTATGAAATTAGAAGTTACAATATTCTTAACACGTTTTACTTTTGATATAATATTATAGTATTATAATTTTAATGATATTTTAAACTTTAAGTTATTTTTTATTTGATTAGGATGGATGGACAAATCATCATCATATACCAATTGTAAGAGTGGATCCTGAAGGAAGATGTGCAGTAATGTTAATTTATGGTAGAAAACTAGTTGTATTACCATTTCGTAAGGATCCTAGTTTGGATGATGGCGATTTACTTGATACTGCAAAATTAACATCTTCTAACAAAACTCCTATATTATCCTCATATATGATAGTATTAAAAACGCTAGAAGAAAAAATGGACAATGTAATAGATTTACAATTTTTACATGGATATTATGAACCAACATTATTAATCTTGTATGAACCAGTAAGAACATTCTCAGGGTAAAGATAAATGTTTATGTTTATCATATAAATGTAAATCTATATGTATACATACGCACAGAAATAGAAAAGAGTATGTGTATGTAATATATGTATATATTGAATGAATTATAAATATTCTTGTATATAGCCGTATTGCAGTGAGACAAGATACCTGTGCAATGGTTGCCATATCACTGAATATTCAACAAAGAGTTCATCCTATTATTTGGTCTGTCTCTAATTTGCCATTTGACTGTTATCAATCTGTACCTGTGAAGAAACCACTAGGTGGTACATTGATAATGGCAGTTAATTCGCTTATTTATTTAAATCAAAGTATACCACCTTATGGAGTATCACTTAATAGCTTAGCAGATACAAGTACAAATTTTCCATTAAGTAAGAAATATTCTTAATATTATATTTTAATGTTGTGATATAGATTATAATAACATCCATGTAATAAACCGATTATTAAATATGCACTTTTTATTTGGTTTTTGTAGAACCACAAGAAGGTGTAAAGATGAGTTTAGAGGGAGCACAAGTTGCATTTATATCTACAGATCGTTTAGTTATTTCTTTGAAAAGTGGAGAACTATATGTCTTATCCCTTTTTGCTGATAGTATGCGCTCTGTACGTGGATTTCATTTTGACAAGGCTGCTGCTAGCGTGTTAACATCATGTGTAAATATTTAATATATAATCATTTATGTATATATATATATATATATATATATATATATATATATATCAACATGCATGTGTGCACACATTCACATATATATGCTGCATTATGATTTAGGTATGTATGTGCGAGGATAATTATCTTTTTCTTGGTTCTCGACTTGGTAATTCATTATTATTACGATTCACGGAAAAAGAAGCAGAAACTGTAAAAAACTTGAGTGATGATATCACTAATGAAGAAGATGAGAACGAGGAAACTCCAGCCAAAAAGGCGAAACAAGATTTTCTTGGTGATTGGATGGCATCAGATGTATTAGATATCAAAGATCCAGAGGAATTGGAAGTATATGGTAGCGAAACTCATACATCCATTCAAATCACTTCATATATTTTCGAGGTATATAGTGCATATTATATCTTTATATCTATTCTAATTACTCATTATTTAATGTATTTTATTTACTTATATCATTTTTTTATTTGTAGGTATGTGATAGTTTATTGAATATTGGACCATGTGGAAATATTTCCATGGGAGAACCAGCTTTCCTTTCAGAAGAATTTTTGCACAATCAGGATCCTGATGTAGAACTTGTAACAACATCAGGATATGGTAAAAATGGTGCACTTTGTGTATTACAACGTTCTATACGCCCTCAGGTAAGTCTTCCAAATTATTTATTATATTATATTTATATAGTCATATTGTATATAAAAATGTTCAATTTTAATTTTAAAAAATTAATTACATTTACAATTATGATTAAATTTAATTACATTAATAATATATATTATAATATTGTTTCTAACTGTCACAAATTATCAAATTGTGTGTGTCTCTCTCTCTCTCTCTCTCTCTCTCTCTCTCTTTCTCTCTCTCTCTTTCTCTCTGTCTCTCTGCTCCCTACTCTCTCCCTATGTATTTCTTTATATTTTTTTATAGTAAAGAGTACAAAAAGGAAAATTTCAATTTAATAATTAATTAATCTTTAAATTATAACTAATTATATGTTATATAATAAGAATTATCCATATGTGTCAATTAAGTCTATTAAGATGCTGTAATGCTTTTTAATAGAAAATGGCAATAGCATAATTATGCTATCTCTTATTTTTATAAAATTTTATTTATTTTTATAATTTAATTAAATTAATTCATGTAACAATACTGATTCCTTTTAACTTCTTAAGATGTTTATTTCTTTATATTTATATGCTATAAATACACTGTATACTGTATACTGTACACTGTTATACTGTTATACTGTGTATAACATACAAGAAAATTATATGTAAGTCCAAACTAAATATTTTATTGTATAATTTTGTGCATGTATCGATATGCATAAAATCTTTATAATTCATATTTTTGCAAAGATTAATTTTCTATTAATGTTCTCGTTAACGTTCATTAAATCTCTTAATGAAAACAGGTTGTGACAACATTTGAATTACCTGGGTGTGAAGATATGTGGACTGTCATTGGTACATTAAATAATGAAGAGCAAATGAAGACAGAAGCAGAGGGATCCCATGCTTTTTTAATATTAAGTCAAGAAGATTCAACTATGGTATTACAATCTTTTTACTTGAATATAATAGTATATAGCCTGAATACAATACATATATATATATATATATATATATATATATATATATATAAAATTTATAATTGATCTAATTGATTTTTAATTGATATCTAATAAGCAAAATTTATTTAAAGATATTACAAACTGGTCAAGAAATTAACGAAGTAGATCAAAGTGGATTTAGTACACAGGGAAGTACAGTATTCGCCGGTAATCTTGGTGCCAATAAATATATAGTGCAAGTTACTCAAATGGGCGTGCGTCTTTTACAAGGTATTGAACAGGTACGTAATTCTTATTACATAGAACTAATTATATTGCATATAAAATAAATCAATTAACTTTTAATGAAATATTAAGTAATTTTTAAAACTTTGAATAGACCAAATTAATTTGATGTGAATATATTTTCTTACTAAAATTATTTAATGATTTGAAATAGATATATTATAATGATAAAGATTATATATATTGATAAATTGATAACTTCATTTTTATTTATAGATCCAACATATGCCGATAGATCTTGGTTGTCCAATTGTACATGCAAGTTGTGCAGATCCATATGTAATATTACTTTCGGAAGATGGTCAAGTAATGTTATTGACACTTAGAGATGTACGAGGTACAGCAAAATTATATGCTCAAACTGCTAATTTATTATTCGTAAGTACATTCATTTTGATATTAATATTACACAAATTAATATTAATAAATTATAATATATACAAACAAAATACTCCCAAAAAATGTTCGTGCTTATATATATATTTGTATATGTCTATCTATAAATTATCTTAAATTATCTACTTATAGCGCCCTCAGATAGAAGCATTATGTGCTTATAGAGATGTAAGTGGAATTTTTACAACACAATTACCCGAGACCGCAGATGATGAACAAATTGAAGAAGAACAAAATGTAGAGGAAACACCTATAATTGGTAACATCGATAATGAAGATGATCTATTATACGGAGATGCCCCAGCGTTCCAAATGCCTACGCCTTCACATTCAAAAGCATCAGATGGAGCTACTAAAAAAGCACCTTGGTAAAATTTTTTAATTTAATCATCAGTTATATGTTTATTTCTAAATATATGATTGAGTTCATGCATTTTAGCACAGTTTAGATGTTGGATACATTACAAATGCATTGAAGTCTTTTCACTATTTTCATGAAACTTTTATTATTTCTATAATATATATGTTATATGACATTTCTTTATTTATAAAAATTATTGAATATATTAACAAAACATTTGGACTATACTTTTAGCGATACTATATGTAATGTATGTAAAACTGTATTTAAAAATTCATTTATCTAACAGGTGGCAAAAGCATTTGCAGGAAATTAAACCGACATATTGGTTGCTTGTCTATAGAGATAGTGGAACATTAGAAATTTATTCCTTACCTGATTTACGATTGTCTTACCTTATTCGCAACTTTGGCTATGGTCAATACGTGCTACATGATAGTATGGAATCCACGACTCTTCAATCAGCACCAATTAATGAGATTCCTAATCCCGAAATGCAGGTAATTTCTTCACAAAAACTTTTATTTGTTTATTTTCATATTGCTAACAAATATTCGTTGTTATTTTTAAAGGTACGTGAAATTCTGATGGTTGCTCTAGGACATCATGGAAATCGTCCGATGCTTTTAGTGCGCCTTGATTCGGAGTTACAGATTTATCAAGCTTACAAATATCCAAAAGGTCATTTAAAATTGAGATTTAAGAAATTAGATCACGGAATAATTCCAGGACATTTAAGGTTTGAATAATTATATAATATTTTTAAAAAATAATTAGACATTTAAAAAAATTTCATTTCATGTATTTATAAATATACAATTATAAATATAATTATTTTTGTCAAAAGTAAAGTTTTTCTTATATTTTCACTAATTCTCACTAATTTCTAAATATTTGTTTGCAGTCCAAAGCCTAAAGAAGAAGATATATCAACAAATACGAGTGATACTCGTATTTGCATGATGCGTTACTTCAGCAATATTGCTGGATATAATGGAATATTCATTTGCAGTGATTATCCGCATTGGATATTTTTAACTGGACGTGGTGAATTACGTACACATCCAATGAGTATTGACGGTTCTATCACATCTTTCGCTGCTTTTAATAATATTAATTGTCCGCAAGGTTTCCTATATTTTAATAAGAAGGTACTTTATTTCTTGTCTTATATGTAGCACTATACAATAAGATACATGTGATATGAGCTTTCTTATACTAATTTTAGAGAGAAACGTTTTATGTAAGAATTACAGAACTTTAAAAAGAATTTTCTGTAATAATTACAGTAATAATTTACAATACAATAATAGTTTTATTAAAAATTTTCTTTTTTAGAGATATGCTAATAAGAAGTCTTTTTTAAAATTATATTTAATTTTATTTGTTACTTATTAGTGAAAGTTGTAATTGAAATCAGATCATGTTCAACAATAGCATTTTTCATATCAGTACAAGTCACAATGTTTTAAGTTTCTATTTGAATGCATTTGAAATCATAAATTATTTTAATAATAAATAAATAAAGCATATTTATAAACATTTTCGAATTATCAAATTAATTAGTTGAAATCCTAATTAGTTGAAAAAATAATATTCTAAATAGTATTCTTTTGAGAAATCAGATGCATTAACTATTAAAATCATATATTATTAATACATAATATTATGATAACTAAAAATATTTAAACTTATACAAATATAAGAAAAATTGTCATATTTTTGTTGTTTATTCTTTCTAATCAGATTTGATTAGAAAAAAAATAGATTTCGTGAAATTGATGAAATTTTTATCATGATATTGTCAAAAACATTTCATGAATAGTAATAATATCATATAATTATGGAAAATGTTCTATAAATTATATTTTAAAGATTTTGTATTAAAATCAGCATTTTATGAAATATTTATAATGTCTTATAAATGCCGCATATTCATGATATTTGTATATATCATATAAAATTTCATAATTTTGAATCATCTTTTTTAAATGTCAGGAAGAATTACGGATATGTGTTTTACCGACTCATCTATCATATGATGCTCCCTGGCCAGTTAGAAAAGTTCCTTTAAGATGTACTCCACATTTTGTTACATATCATCTTGAGAGCAAGACCTATTGTGTCATAACAAGTATAGCAGAACCTTTGAAAAGTTACTACAGATTTAATGGCGAAGATAAGGTATATTAATATATTATTATCTCATGTTTCTCGATTTTTTGTTATAATGTTTATCAAATGATTAAAAGAAATAACATTAAATATTAATATTTAATTGTTGATGAATCAATAATAAATTTATTTTTATGTTATTTATATATATAATTAGGAATTTACAGAAGAAGAACATCCAGAAAGATTTTTATATCCATTTCAAGAGCAATTTTCTATTGTACTATTTTCTCCAGTTTCATGGGAAACTATCCCTAATACAAAAATCGAATTGGATCAATGGGAACACGTTACTTGTTTAAAGAACGTATCTCTAGCTTATGAAGGAACAAGATCCGGATTGAAAGGTTATATAGTATTAGGAACAAATTATAATTATGGCGAAGATATCACAAGCAGAGGACGAGTGAGTTTTACGAGAATATCAAGAGAAACTTGAAATCAAGCTTCATCGATTAATTATATTATTACTACTCTTTTCATCTTTAGATACTTATATTTGACATTATTGAAGTAGTACCTGAACCAGGACAACCATTAACCAAAAATAGATTTAAACAAATTTATGCGAAAGAGCAAAAGGGACCAATAACAGCTATAACACAAGTATCTGGATTTTTAGTTTCAGCTGTAGGACAAAAAGTACTTTGTTTTTAATCATTTTTACAAGAAATTTTATTATTATTATTATGTTTATTATTAACAGTTTTGAGAAAATTATATTATTTGATTATAGATATACATTTGGCAATTAAAAGATAATGATCTTGTTGGTGTCGCTTTTATCGATACTCAGATTTATATTCATCAAATGTTAAGTATTAAAAGCCTTATCTTGATAGCTGATGTCTACAAATCAATCAGTTTATTAAGATTTCAGGAAGAATATAGAACACTCTCTCTTGTTAGTAGAGTAAGTATAATTTTTTTTAATTTTGAATAAACATTAGTTATATACATGATAATACATAAAATATATAATTTGTTCTATAACAGGATTTTAGACCTGCCGAAGTATATACAATAGAATATTTAATTGATAATACAAATTTAGGATTTCTTGTGGCTGATGGGGAGAGCAATTTAGCTTTATTTATGTATCAACCAGAATCCAGAGAAAGTTTGGGAGGTCAAAAATTAATTAGAAAAGCAGATTTTCATTTAGGACAGAAAGTAAATACTTTCTTCCGTATTAGATGCAGAATCAATGATCCTGCGAATAATAAAAAACATTTTTCTGGTGCTGATAAAAGACATGTTACTATGTATGGTAAGTCAAAATATATGTATAATGAATATTATAATTATAATAATATATATGAATTAGATAATAATAATATTATTATAATAATATAATAGCATAATAATATATAATAACAATGATTGATATGAATTATATAAATAATAATAATAACAATATAATATGAATATAATAATAATATATATATATATATCTTTTCTTTTCATATTAGCATCATTGGATGGTAGTCTTGGTTATGTTTTACCAGTACCAGAAAAAACATATCGAAGATTACTTATGTTACAAAATGTGTTAGTCACACACATTTGTCATATTGCGGGCCTGAATCCGAAAGCATACCGGCAAGTATTAATTAAAATTACAATAATATTGCATTTGCAATTATTTTATTTTATTTGATAATTTAATTATTAATATTAATTATTAATATATACAATATCTTGTTTCATGTAGAACATATAAAAGTTATATACGAAATCAGGGTAATCCAGCAAGAGGAATTATTGACGGCGATTTAGTCTGGCGTTATCTTTTCTTACCAAATAATGAAAAAGCAGACGTAGCTAAAAAGATTGGAACACGTGTTCAAGAAATTATTGAAGATATTACTGAGATTGATCGACAAATGGCACATTTTTAATATTATGTATGCATTATGTATGTATTATATATATAT
This sequence comes from Eciton burchellii, assembly GCA_020341155.1. Lineage (NCBI taxonomy): Eukaryota > Metazoa > Arthropoda > Insecta > Hymenoptera > Formicidae > Eciton > Eciton burchellii. Next base: position 365,262 of record JAHMML010000064.1, read on the forward strand.
AATGTAATTATCTATGTACATACATATCATAAAAAAATAAAAAATATATATGCGCGGTTTTGCATTTGATAAATGTATATGTGTGTATATTTTAAGTAAAATTTAATCCATTTTACTTAAATAAGTAAATAAATAGTTAAAAATGGTTTCTTATATAAATAATATATAAGATAGCAAGATATTGAAATTATCACAAAATGTCCCTTGCAATTGTTTAATTCATATTCATTAAATCTGAAATTATGTACTTCATGTAGTATAATAAATCTAATTCATTTTCATAGTTTATAGTTTATAAAAAATTATAGTATTTCAATGAAAATCATTTCTGTCAAACTGTGACAAGACGATAACTGTGACGTAACTGTAACGATATATATAATTAAATTAAATAATAGAAATATTGTTCTTGAAATATATTTATCTATACCATTGTGACAATATATCTTTCCAAATGCAGAGAATTACTATATTGCCTGATGTATCTCCCAGAAAAAGCATCATTGAAATACGTTTAAGTAGACGAGAAAGTCAAAGATGTATGTATTAATTATAAGGATTTTGTAATTTTATAACATATGTACAAACGTATGTAAAATAAAGTTTCTTGTGAATTTTTTAATAATAAGTCAATATGTAATGCCAATATATGTACTTTATGTGATTTAAATGCACTAATTAAATTCACGTTACTTATTGATCAAACAATTTATAGAACTAGTCGTATCAAAGAAATTCCTTGAATATTCTTTCTTTATCTCTAATTAGTTTTTTAAAAAAATTAATAATCAAGTTTTTTTTGGTATATCAGTAAGTATGTTAACAAAAGTTTTATCAATTTAACGAATAGTTAATTTAAATTTTGAATGTTTTAGAAACTTTTAATGTTTAATTATACATCTAGTGTCTCAAGAACCAACAGTGTTAGAAAAAAGATTATGTGAAGTATTTGATGTATTTGATGCTGCCAAAATTGGAGAAATAGGAGTTGAAGATTTGGGAACTGTAGTCAGAGCATTAGGTAATATTCATACTAAAAATAATTTGGATTTGTTTGCTTATATTTGTAACGCATTTCGTCATTCTTTATGCATTCTGTATTCACTTAAAAGGATGTGTCATCACAGAAGCTGAATTACAAGAAATGCAAGTTGAAGTAGAAGATATTATAAATAATACTGTGCCATTATTTAGATTTATCGAATATATGCGCAAAGCAATTAGTGAACGCAGGTATATTTTAGTGAAATCTTTCCTTATTGATATAAAGAACTGACTATATCATTACAAATATTTTATTTATAATCCATTTAATGTATCTAGATTTAAACCAGCAGAAGCAGAGGAACTGCTGAAAGCATTTCAATTATTAGATCCTGAAAATTATGGATATATCATGAGAGATGATTTGGAAAAGTTAATTATGGAAATTGGAGAGCCGTTCACAAAGAAAGAAATATCCGATATGATGGCCGTGGCTTGTGACGAAACAGGAAAAATTAATTACGAACATTATATTAATCTGCTAATTGTATGTAAAAGCAGATTTACTTTTAACATTGTTATGATTTGTTGTGATTAATGGACATATTTAAATCTAAGAAGTTCAAATTGAAGTTATACAAATTGAATCTATTAAATTTATCATTTAAAACTTATATACCAGAAACAAAATTTGTAGGTAGAAATTCCCGAAGATCTTAATCTATATAGTATTCTTGAGAAAGTGGAAGCTGAACGATTAGAATTAGAATTAGCTAAGAAACGCAGATTGGAAGCTTTACTTTTACAAGAATTTGATTAACAAAAGTTAGTTATATTATTTTGTAGAAAAACAGGAAAAAGATTCATAATATAAAATTAACATAACAATTACTAAAATTTTTATCTAAAAAATGATAGAAATACATTTTTCTATATTTTACATTAATATATTTCCATGTAAATAAATTTATATTTTTTTGATATTTAATTTCTATTCTGGTATATATACATATATATATAATGTTTTCTTATATTATATATAATTGTAGATATATACATATACATATGTATCTGTACATCATCGCATGCATATATTATTTATATTATAATTTACAACTTTGAAAATATTGGATGATCATCTTTAGTAACTTGTGCCATAGTTGCATTTAAAAAGTCTTCACTCTGAAGCATTGCACTATTACTCATTGCCTATTGAAATAAATGTATTATTAAAAGAGTTTTCTATAAAAATGACTAATTTATATTTTTGTAATATAACAAGTAAAATAATAACGCTTATTATTGAATTTTAGGTGGAAGAAGTAAACAAAATACTCACGATATGATCTAATCCTTCCTGAACAGAATGATCTCTAGAATATATCATGCTTCTTTTGGAACCTTGTATTGCAACCGGACTTTTGTTTGCAATATTTTCAGCAATTTCTATTGATTTACTCAGTAAACTAAAAAAAAGAAAATAAAAATAAAGTAATTAATATAAAGTTTAGATAAATATTACAGATTTGCAATTTTGAAATATTTTAAATATATTTATTACTTTTCTTTATTATCAAGCATACGGCTTATAAATCCACTTTCTAATGCTTCAGTTGCTGGATATTTTCGTGCTGTATAAACAAGTTCTTTTACTAAACTATCAGAGCCCACAATTTTTGGAAATCTCTGAAGTGTACCCACATCAGCTGCCATTCCTATATTAACTTCCTTTATTTGAAAGAATGCATCGGAGGAAGCGTAACGTATATCAGCTGCGGATATCATATCCACACCTGCGCCGATGCATGCACCATGAACAGCAGCTATCACAGGCTTCGGACACTGTAATTAATTATGATGATAGAAAAATGTCATGAATAGCAAAAAATATTTCTATAATAAATAATAAAATACTTTTTCCATAGTATTAAAGGAATTTTGATATTCTTTAATTTTAAGTTCCATATATCTGCATTTACGTGCAATATCATCATATTGTGCTAAATTTTGGCCTAGTTCTATCATACCCTGCAGATCAATTCCTGAAAAGTGAATTGAATATAAGATTATTCTAATCAGATATCAGATAGACAACTTATTTATTATTAAAATAGCTTCATTTGTAATTATAATGATCATCATTTATATTTACCTGCACAAAATGCTCTACCAGCAGCTGATAGAATAATTACTCTGCAATCAGGATTTACTGCTAATTCATTAAAACACTGTTCAATTTCCCTATAATAATTGTTTGGAAGAATACAAATATTTAAACAAAATAATTAAAAACAATAATATAGTAAAAATAAGAAATTACAATAAAAATTAAATAATAAGAAATAAGAAATAAGAAATTACCGCCACATAATTGGGCTTACGGCATTTAATTTCTCAGGTCTGTTCAGCTTAACCATATAAACAAATGGTTTTGGAACAGATATGGCTAATGTTTTATATATAGATGACATTTCTGTAAAGCTTCTATTTAAGGAAAGATTTTGTAAATCTAGAAATCATGTTAATAATTTCAATCAATAGCATTTTTCATAATCGAATGATTGATGATTAGTAAATAATTGAGAACGCTAATCATAAATACATAATTCACATATATAATTCACAAATATTATTAAAAGATATTTAAACAATGGATAGTATAATGTTTCAAACAATATATTAAACAATTAAACAATACTTGCATTTTCCAAGTGGCTTCGATAAATTATTTTTTATAATATTTACCGACATATTAAAAATATATCTTATAAAATCAATTTAGTAAATCACGATAAATATACGATGACTTTTATTATGGAATAGATTATGGACTGTGCTAACTGAACTATGGACCGTACTTCTCTCATATAAATAATGCTAAAAAAATAATTCAACCTGATTCAATATATTTCTAGATTTAGACTTCGTCTCGATGAGCAAAAGCGGGAATTCAAACATATAATCAAGATAGAAATTTTTATATCAAAGATAAACATAAAATTATCATTTTTAGTAAATAAAAATTGGTGATAAAAGTAAGAGAATGCAAATATAAAGTCGTGGGAATTGTAAAATACAATATTTATTCACATAATTTACTATTCTTTAAGAAAAGGTTTTTATATAAACATGTCTAACAAAGTTATCATACTCTTTCAGAAAGTTTTACTTTTTTAATTTTATTTTTAAGTATTCTAATATGATTATATTATATAATATTATAATTTTATTAATTCATACGATTTTTAAATATATTTAATTCTAAAATTGTGCCTTTTGTGCCTTTATGGATTAAAAATTGTGAAATTTTTAAGAATCATATATAATTTTAAGTTAATCTCTAAAAAATTGCAATTCTTATTAACCATTTGGATGTCGATAACGCGAACTTAGATTATAATTATGAATGATAAATGAAATTAGCTACAGAAGTCAATATTTAATAATCAGAGAATTATATAATATTCTCTTTGATCCATGCTGTCACATAGTTGCTCAAAATTGTAAATAGGTATTCTTTAAGATGATTTGCAATATGGGAATGTTAAATAAAGAATAATAATTAATAAAAAATTAATAATCAATAATAATTCTAATAATTACATAATATAAATACTATAATTATCCAATTTTCTTTCAATTTATTTTATTATCTATTCATTTATACTCGCTTCTATCATTGCGCGTTCCATCTGAAAATGTGCATGACAATCATTTCATGAATATTATGTCATTTCGTGATCATTTTTATTTCAAATATATAATGCTTTATAATTTTGGAACAAGACATTTTATTATAAATAAATTATGGTCATGCTGCAATAATTTCTATTTTATCATGTGTTCTCTAAATTGCATAAGATAATATATTGTTCATAATAGGGATTATTATATGAAGTATATAATACGAATAATTACATACAGAAAACAAAAAAATATAACAATACGTGAAAATATAAAAATGATTACTTTTAAATTCGTTCTCTATACATTAATGTTTTTACTCTATTATCAACTTTGATATTTTCTACTTTGTTTATAAAACTTTGTGTTTCAAATGTTTCTTGATTACCATTCAACAATATATAGAACGTATAATAAAGAATTAAAAAATTGGATATCCTTCTTTCTTGTCTTTTAATCAATGCTCACTTACAAAAACAAAAAATAAAATTTGCATGCTTCAGATTAGAAAAGATACATATGACAAATATATCTTAAACTAAACTAACTAAACTTTAAATAATAATTTTTTATGTTTTTTTCTATAATAATAAAATTGTGATGACATAAAAAACAACAAGAAGTTTTATATAGATTTTCAATTATTCTGTGTAAAATCACAAATAATTGTCTCTCTCATCTTATTACTATATTATTTTCTGGAATAAAACATTTGCTCTATATAAACTACCACTTGTAAAATATTATTCATCGCTTGCGCAATTATATATACTTAAAAAATATAATTTAAAAAAATGATAAAAGATTATAATTTGGTTTGAAATGTCATATAGCATTTAGTAGTATGGCATGAACCAAAATATTTAACGTATATTATTACACATTTTAAAAAGTTTTAATCTGTAAAGATCTGTAAAGATCTATAAAGATTTCCTGAAGAAAACTATTAAGACATCAGCTTTATCTTTAACAAAAAGCGTCCATAATGTATTTTTATTTGAAATTTTCTGACAATAGTGATAGAAAATTGTTGCTATTAACAATTAATAAATAAAAAATATTAATTACTAGAATAATAGCCAACAATAATGTTAATCATTAATAATAATAAAATAGAGAAGAATAACAGAAATGACATCAATATTTATATTTGTTAATATTCAAAATTATCCATCTTCATAAGTCTTAAAAGTTTAATATATATTTATTAAATACATATTCTAAAACGTAAGGCTTATGATAATTTTAAAGATATTTTTCTTTATGTGCATGATTGAATATGTCATAAACCGTATGTCCATTTGTAAAGTATTAATTAACAAAATTTTGTTTTAATTAGAACTTTTCGAAAAATTATTTAATGAAATGCTTAATTCTTCTATTTTCAACCAACATATTAAATAATAATTTTTTATTATAATTTCTTTTATTTTTAATTAAAAAATATTTTATTTCTATATAAAAAGAAATATAAATAAAACAGATAAAATAATAAAAAATAATTATAAAATAAATATAATTAATTTGTTTTTTAATATCTAACGTTTATAAGATGCATATAATATATTTTAAGTTCCTTGAATTCCTCTGTATATATAACATATATGTATAATAAATAATACAACAATATAAGATATGATTACAACAACAATATGCACAGATTTATATTGTTGTTGTAATAAGTTTATTAAATTATTTTTCAACAATTCTAGATGTTTAGATCAATGATAATTTGCACATAAATTTGCATTGAAGGATTTGATCATTCGACAAGATAAATTTCTTTGTCGTTTGCTATCATATTTCTATTATATCTAATATTATGGAATTTAACACTCTGATGTTTCATGCTTTGGGAGCAAGAGCTTCAAGATTTTTAATACATTGCTGAAGAGTTGCCTTTTCTTGATCAGGAGTAATAGCTTTCAACACTCCATTTACAATCCACTGAACCATATGTTTTTGGGCGATTCGGCGTTCTACACTTTGTATTTGTACTTGATAATCAAGACGTTTTTTTACCTGTGTAAATACAAAAATCAAATAAATAAAATAAAATAAATAAAATTTTAAATAAAATTTATAAATTATATGCATTTCCTTTTTTATGAAACATTTTGTTAGAAAAATGCATTGAACTATATTTAAAAAAACTATAATTATATTTAATGAATTTTGTGAATGAATTTAAATTTTGTTTAATGAATTTAATGAATTTTAAATAAGAATAATTATCTTTTTTTTTTTCAATAAAACGTTACATCTTAAAAAATTTAAGAATTATGAATCTTAAAATTAAAAATTATATTTAATCTTATTTATCTTGATCTTATATTTAATATGCTCTTAATTTTTTAATTTTTAAAAACTGCAAGAAATATGATGTGTATATCTATATATATATATATATATTTCTGCAGTTTTCTAGATTCTTACATTTATAATTTAAATTTCTTAATTTCATAACTTTCTTTTCACATATTTTTCTAATATATATGTATATATATATGTGCACGTGAATATATGATTATCCTATTTATCCTAAAAATTAAAAATATATTGAATATGAATTCAAATAAATAATATTTACAAATATAAAATTAATAATTTAAATTTGTGTGTGTGTGTATGTGTGTATATCTTTGTATATGATTACAAAGGAATATTTGAAATAGAAAGTACATAAAAAAAGATATGTATTTATGTTTAATTTAAAAAATATGTTAAAATACATACATCCAAAGTTAAATAGACTAAATATAGATAGAATATAAAAGAAACATTAAAGAATGACTAATTGTCTCTTCATTGTTTTCTATATATATTATTTTTGTATTAATTTCCTATATTAATTAGAAATATATTCATATCATGAATTTCAATTATTTATAATTATTTGATGATAAAAAAGAAACTGTTATACCTCTTCATAAACTTGCATCATGCGATCTCTGTAAGTTGCTTCTAGTTGCATTTTAACATTCTCTTTCTTAATATCCATTATCATTTTCTGTCCTTCTAAACTCCATTGCTGTTTCTTTTCATGCGAAATCATATTTTCGTTTTCAGCTATTTCACTGTTCCTAACGTTATCGAAAGCATCATTGTGTTTATCTACTTCTTTATCCAAATATTCAGCTACTTTTGGACCAAACATTTTTACACCTGCTATATATATTGCTAGCAGAGAGAGGCCATTATAAAATTCATGTTCCAAAATATAAATTTCTTTGGAAACTAAATAAGTACCCACACTTAGAGCAAATATGTATGGTCCTAAAAGAAAAATATAAAATAATTAAAAATAGAGAAAGAGAAAAGGAAGAATTATAATTGAACTTATGTTTTAGCGAAATATAAGAAAATTGAAAGAATATAACGTAATTCATGACATGAAAATCAGGATAAATCAATAGGAAAATAGAAATTTTTTTCTGAAAAGATATTAAAAACATATAATATATACTTTTACTTTTATGAAATTAAAAACTTTTATAAATTATATTTATTTTTATAAATTCAAATAACTTTTATTGATTTCATGTAATACGATAAATCAATCAACAAAAATAGATAGTCTTAAAGTATGATCAATAAACACATTCTTCTGCTAAAAAAGAAATTCATTAAAAATAAATTCTATTAAATATATGAAACATTATGCTCATATTTTGTTTCATTGACATCATAAAGTTAAATTTTCTATATTTATTACTCAAGCAATCTCACAATTTTATAAAAAGTAATGTAACCAAATTTAATAAGAGAAGAATTTCGATTTCAAAAATAGAATTCTTCAAAATTTAATTTAATTTGATATATATTCAATGTATGTTCATTTAAGTCATTCAATTTTGTTATAATAAAATATAAAATATTTGTAATAACAAAATTTTATATAAATATATATATATTATTTATTTTATATACATAACATATTTGATATAAAATATTAATTACCTGATGCACCAGTTTTTGGGTAAAAAGCCTGAAACCATTCCTCAGGTATAAATCCATGTCTTACTGGAGCTGGATTAATTAAACGTTTTGGACGAGTAGGTTCATTCACTGCTGAAGATGTACCTCGAGCAACATGTACAGCTGCAGGTAGCAGTTGAGCTATATTAAGATAGATACATAGAATTATCAAAATGACAAATTTTTTAAATCGTTCACATATGTCAAGAATATATGGAAGAAAGTTCATGTCAAAAGAAAGATTAAGAAAGATACTTATTTAATAAAAGTAAAAATATACATATTTGACAATTAAGATATATATGATATTTTATATATACATATATGTGCAAGGAAATAAAAACATATAATCACAAGAATAAATTGATATATAATAGAATAACAAAAAATACAATTAGAATAAATATTAATAATCTAATGGAAAAAATATGGTAACAGAGCCATTGTTTCCGATTGTACTGTATCTTGTACTTCTTAGTACCGTATCTAGAATAAAACGATTTCCGATTATACTGTATCTAAAATAAAACATATATTTAATGAAAAATTAATAAGAAAAAGTGAAAAGAAATGAAGATTGAGAGAAAAGCTGTAAAAATAAAGAAATCTAGCATATAACCAATGTTACATGTAGGAATAAAGTTGGAAGATGTTTTAATCAAAAATAATAAATTAAAAAAATTAGATAATTAATATATAACATAACACATAATATAGAAAAAAAGTTTGTGAGACTATGAATAATGAATAATTAAAAAAAAAAGATTGAAATGTATCTAAAAGTTATGTAATAGTAAAAATAAATTTTGTACTTGACAAAATTGTCTTCAAAACTAGTGAGATTTATTCTTTTCGTACAAAATATATAATAAAACTATAATGTAATGATAGATATTTACTATTACGGAAAGCCAATCTGGACAACATTTTAAATCGAACGTCTACAATTTGTCCTTAATACTTGCTACAATTGACTATAATGGACACCATGCCTCAGAAGACGATAACATGGCGAATTTAGTCTGACAACTCTCTGAGGATTATATATAAGTAATATGGCGTTTATCCCGCCAAGTTCAAATAAATTCTTTTTTAATTCCAGGTATAGACGAGTTTCATTAAAAATCGACAGCCGTGGATAAATCTCCGTAATTTGGAAACCCAAAAGAGAACAAGGATAATCGAAAAGTTTGACATTGTCAATTATTTCTGAATGCATTGAAGATAATTAGACTGACTGAATATTTTGATTTATCTATATCTTGCAAACTTTTATTCAAAATAAAAAGATTAATATGTACTTCCAATAAAGATGAAATTAAATTTAATGAAATTAAGATAGATATGAATAAAGACTGGAAAGCAATACATTATTTGTATTATTACTTTAATTATTATTACTTTAATTCGATAACAGTCAATAACATTTTCTTCTGTAACTATGAAAGCAACGGTAATAACATTACGTTTTCATGACAATTATGATGAATTCAATATTATTTTTATCGTTATTTTCTATTGTAGATTTTTTAAGAAATATCATATTTAACTATTAAAATATGGATCATTACTAACTTTATGTCATAATCCAAGATGTGGAACAACACAACTGATAAACATAATTAATTCTTACGATGTTTCTATATTTTCTATAATTAATTCTTATGATTGTATGTTATTTGCAATAGCAAAAATTTTTGTGAATTTTGTGTTTTCTGCGAAAAGGAAATTCATATAATATATCCCATAATTCTCAAAAAAACAAATAGAAGTTTGTAAATAGCAACAAAAATAGAAATAGAAAAGAAGAAAAATGGAGAGAATCTATTTCTTATAAATAAATTGTGACAATTATAACAGCAGAATATATATTGTGAATATACACAGACTATATAACAGAATATATATAATCCAGTGGAGTGAATAATAGATTAGACATCATATCGCTTTTATATTTGAAGTTAGGTACACATTTAACATTATTATATATCAAACAATTTAAAAAAAATAAACATATGCATCAAAACAAAATATATACATCCATTATATTATATGGGATATTAATAAACTATTATTAAATATGATATAAATAACATTGTATATTTATAAAATATTTATAATATTATTTTATATATATAGATTACTTATAATTTCCAATTTCTATAGCTTATAATTATAAGTAATCTATTATAAACTTTATTTATATAATAAAATATTTTTTAGCTGTATTGCAATTGTGCAGATAACAATATAATATTATAGAAAACTTTCGAAGACGTAGAAATGTCAAATCTTAGAAAGGGAATATTATTACATTAATTCCAAAACTATTTCAAAAATAACGAAATAATTGTAACCAAATATTTCATCCAATCACTTCTTATGTATATCTTTTTCATATATTAATATGTAAACAGTATCGTAATAATATTATTAATAATGACGAAACAATATTAAGAATAATAACGATAAAAATAGAATGCATTTAATTAAACATTTATATCAATTAATCTGAAGTTTTGTGCGCGCTTGTTTATTATTATATAATATACAATAGCCTATAAAGAAATTATTATATTTTTTTTGTATGTTTATTGTTACTTGATATATAATTATATATAAATTGCAAATTATATATAATAAATTAATTGTAATAACATGTTATGTTTACAACTTTATTCCTTTTTTCTTTGTCAAGTAACATTATACATTACATATAATTAATTGTAATTGTAACATATACTAATTATCGAAATTTTGTTTCCTTTTGTATAACATTATATAACATTATATAGTATAGTATTATAACATTATATAGTAAAAAAGGTTTCCTTTACATGTAAAAAAAGAATATACGTAAAAATTGAATGACAAATTTTTTTGTTTTGATTGTAATTGAAATCTTTTATTTGACAAAATTTATTCCATTTAGTGCATAATAGTTACATCATATCACAAATAAATTCAGATATTACAATAATATTACATCTTTATAATTTCTCAAAAGCTAAATATTTCAAGTTTTTTGTGTACGTGTGCGTGTATATATACAATCTTATATTAACAACATAACGAACAATATTATACATCATGTTTATTATTAAAAAATTACATTGTACTTTTGTAACGCAATATTTTGATATTGTTTCTATCCATCTCTTTACATAAATGAATGTGATGTAACTAAATCACGGAAATATACAAACACAACAACACAAAACAGAAACAAGTATACATTCCACACAATGTATACATTCCTAATAAATATTAAATTTTTATTTTTAATGCTTGCATAATTATCCAAAAAATCTGTTTAATCTTATTTCCCTTGTGAAGTACATTTCTCATGCGCAATATCAAGTATTTCGTATATTTATGCACACAGTGTGTGCATAAATATGTACATAATATGTGCATAAATATATATATGTATATATATAAATATATATATAAATATATATATATGTGCATAAATATATCTATATATACGCACACACACAGCAAAAGCCTTGAATTCTATTCTTTTGAGTTGCATCTAATATAACAAATAAATCGAAACTTGAATGCGGAACATGATCTAGGTAAGGGTGCCAGGTAAGCTTGTCACGGTTCTGCATAACAACAACGAGAAGCACCGATACGTTTGGCTTTCAGTTCTTCGTGATCTCTTGGTCGGGTAGTGTTTGTTCGCGTCTGCTGCCATTGCGTAAATTTTTGTGTTTGTGTTTGTATTTAGGGAAAATTGCGTTACTAGATATTACGCTAGTATACAACGTTGTATCTTTCTTTCTCCCTTTTTTTTTTTAAATAAGATAGGCAAAGTAAGGAATGTTCATCATAAAAGGAGAATGATGAGGATGATTCAGCGGATTCTTCATTGAATAGGTCATTTCATCGGATCGACTATCAGGTAAGACCGGTGAAAGAAATTCATGTAGCTGTACTAGTGATGTCGCGGCCTGCGTTCCTCTCGCAAATATGTAACGTGTTACTATCTTACAGCTGTCTTACAGCAACGTCCTTGTTACTTGTTAAGACCTTTAAATGACACAATGATCTAAGCAATAGCTGAATGATGAATATCATGTGATACGAAATATTATGTGATGTATAAAGTTATTCAAGGACAGTGAAATTCCGATCAAATCTCCAATCGCTTGGAGTATCCGAATACTTAAAAGGAAATATCTCCGGAATTATATATATTTTTTAAAATATGATTGCTGTCTATGCAATTCTCCGATTCTATCATAAAAAGAAAGAGAACGAAATATTAAAACAAAATAAAAATTTAAGAAAATATATTTCGCTGCATCAACAAAATATCATCCTTGCATTGTTGATATAGATTTTATCAATTATTATTTGTTAATTAAATTTATCGTATCATATTATCGTATATTTGACGAAAAGCAAAATTTTTTTTGAGGATAAAGAAATGTTAAATTTTAATTATTTATTATCACGTTAAATATCTGGCGAAAAGCAATATTCTTTCCGAGGATAAGGAAATATATTAAAATTTAATGCATGATATTAATGCGGCTTTTTATGTTTAATTATTCAATATAATGGAGTTACATATAAATTCTTATAAATGTAAATTCGTAAACATTAGGCTAATAATGATTTTATTATTCTACATGAAAATAATGCGTTTTAATAAAATAATCTTTTTAACTTTTAAAATAATACATTTCATTATCATGTTTTATTATTAATATTATTATATCTCGTTATCAATTATTATTTGTAAAATTCTATATTTTTCAAAACGGTAAAGATTCAGTAGATTATTTTAATAAATAATTTATAATATAAGAATAATTTATTATAATACTATAGCTATCTCCAAATACATAATTCTATGGTATATATGATTTATATATGAGGTTATTGAATTATCCACTAAGACAATGGAATTTGATAAGATTTGTATATAAACAATGGTTAAGCTTCATGATAAGGCTTTGTGCATTCATTTTCATTAGAACGTAAAAGATATTTTGTTCTTTGTTCGAAATAATGTAATAATAAAATCTAACAATAAATGTAATAATGTAACAATAAATCGGCGAATTAATAGATGTGAGATGATAATAATTGCAGTTTCTTTGATTCTATTAATCAAAATTATATGGGCGAGTAGAATTTAATAAACATGATTTTTGACATATGCATTTATATAATACACATGTTATAGAGTTTGCAGTATAAGTAAAAAATATCAAAAAATAAATTTCACAAAGCGCGAATATTGAATATGCAATTTAAAAAAATGCATTAAAATAATTATGCGTAATACATTGAATTGCGTTGAATAGCTCTAAGAATTACTTTAATATATTAATTATATTAGTATATTACAAGTAATTATAATATAATACATAATATAAATAATACGAATTTGTATTATTATAATTTATATTATTGTAAAACTAATAAATTAGAAGAAAGTTTCTTTGAGAGATCTCATGGTTGTCAATCTAAAACAAAAATTTTCAAAATATAAAAAATATATAAAAAATTTAAATATAAAAGTTTTGTAAACATTAATGCATAATCTAGTCATTTAGGAATAGTTTTAAATTATAGAGAATAGATTAAAGAAGACAAAAAGGTATATTTTAATAATTACCTAATAATTATATCGAAACTTGGGAAATATCTTTTATAATATTATTTATAAATTTATTGTTCTATTTAATCAGTTATTAAAATCAATTTCAGGTTTGAATTTTAAATTTGCATTTTGAAAATGCATGTTAATAGATAAATTCATTACTTCAAGCAGGATTATTAAATTAAAATCAAAATAAGTATAAATGCGTCCATGTCAAATGTCCTAAATAGATATATGTATAGAGTAATATCTACACTTAAGATCTAATACACTTAAGAATTATATCATGATTACATGTTCTCGGCTGACATGATTCTGAATTTCTCACAGACTATTATTACAATCACATCACTCGTAATTGATTCTCTTGCGGTTATAGCGAGTTGTTGTTTCGCCAGTTGCTCATCTTTTCTCTCATCGTCGATCTCACAAAAGGGAAACCATGGGAATTCCGCCTAATTATATTATTCTTAATTAACTAGGATCAGGTAGAACGATGCAGTAAGTTAAAAATATTCGCAATGATGTGAACAATGAATAGTCATGATTATTCGAATGCACAATGTTTCGTGACATAAAAGTCAGAATAACATATTCGTTATATAAAATAACAATAAATTAATAAAATTTAATAATTTTATTTTTTATAAATTATAAAATAAAATAAACATTAATAAAACATTATAAACATTATAAAACATTAATAAAATAAAATAAACAAATATGCCAAACCAGTATAATTATTTACGAATACGATTTAATCAACATTTTCAATGATGTAGTTTTATTAGCAATAAGAATATTTGATTCCATAGTAAATAATTTCGAATTTTTACGGCTAGATCAATTCTTCGCTGAAAGTTTCGGAGAAGTTTCAATGAAAATATTTATGATATGAATAATGATATAACAGTATTTTATTTATTATGTACAAATATAACATTGTTTCACTTTATTCGAAAAATTTGAAATTATTTAATATACAATCTAATATTTTTATCGTTATTATTTTATTGTGATGTATCTATAAATTACAAAGCTATCTATCTTGACTGACTGATTATATAATTATAAATATCAGTTTTTTATATTACTAAAGTCATTATAAATATATAAATATATATATATATATATATATATATATATATACACATTCTATGTAATCATATTCTTTGTTAATTACAAGTCGATCTTTGTTTTAACATTACTGCATTATATATATAAGAAATAATAAATAAATATTAAAGCTTGCAAAATGAAGTATTATTTTGTTAAAAATAGTTTTCTTATGAAAAGAATGATATGGAAAAAGGTTTTTTGATTCAATAATACATTAAATATATTATTATAATAGAAAATAATATGATGGGAATATTAAGATTAAATTTGTATCGCCATGATTTGAAATTTTTTAAAATATTAACTGAATTTTTGTTAAATATTGGCATATTATAATTTAATATTTGGATATCTAGTAACGTTAAATGTTTCTTTTTATTAACAAAATTTTTATTTACTATATTTTAAGATATACCTGTTATATTATGATTCTATGTATGTAATAGAGAATAATTTTTCTCATTTCTTTTATAACAAATTGTTTTAAATAACGAAAACGGGGTTTTGAAAGGGTGATATGTTCGTACTTGCAACATCTATGTAGTGATAGTCTGAAAAATAGATCGAGAATTCCTGGCAGTCAAAGCCCCTTCACCGCGGCAAGGTGATTCTTATGGAGCAGAAAAAATTCACTAATGATTGAAAAAAGTCTTAGAGGATTACGATCCTAACACATATTAAGAACTTGGATCATTATTGCTAAGATTCTCAGCCTGCTATTCGCATTTTACATTATTAGCGCCACTATTTTGCCAGACTAGCAGACAAATAAACTAGGATTCCAAAAAGAGAGAAATAGAGATCTCGCAGTTTTATAAACTATGATATCGACCACATCCTCGAGCATTAATAAATAATAAAAAGACGATTTCAAATGAGCATGAGACTCTAAGCTTCCGTTTTTAAATAAAGAGATCAGATTTTCAAGAACAAAATTAATTTGTCAGTTTTTATATTTATTTCATTCTTTAGTCTAATTTTTTGTTAAAATCTATATTACACATATAGTATACTAAAATATATATAACTATGAAAGTAAAAAATAATAATATTTAGTTTTGGCGCTATTTTGGTGCTATTTTCTAATGTTATTATCTTTGTAGAAAATTTCATAGACATACAATAAAATACAATTATATTTTTTCGAAATTGTCGATTGCAATCGTACCTCAGACACATTTTGAAACTGTTATTTAGTAATAGTTTAGTAATAGTTTAGTAATAGTATTGTTTAAAAAGATACGATTATATCTTAATATACCATAATAGTTTAGTAATAGTTTAGTAATAGTATTGTTTAAAAAGATACGATTATATCTTAATATACCATCATATCTTTAATACAAACAATCACTTGTCAAGGATACAGAGACTTTTTTTCAATAATTCTTATATTTTCAATTTAAAATTCTGTTTTTTATCATATCGCTGATGTGGAAGTAAGCCTCATCATCATAATGAATTTTCGCCAAATTTAGAGTTCTATTTTGCTAAATTCTGATATTTAATTTATTATAATTTCGACGACGTCTGATCAGTAGACTACTATTGCCATATTAATTGAATTTTGTGTCTTCAAATGTTCAAGTCTATCATCAATATTTTGTATAATGCTATAAAAGAAATCGGATAATATATATATATATATATATATATATATATATATATATATATTATTATACAAACGATGTTCATTAATATGAAGTTTCGTTTTCAGTCACACTTTCACGCACAGCAGTAATATTTTTCAATGAATGATCGGTTCCACAATGCACAAATGCTATTCGATTCGTCACTGAATTCTCTTCGACTGCTAATCGTCGAATTGTAGAAATATTTGACATACATAATACTTTTGCGTAATTACACAGTTTTGCTACATTTGCGCAATCGAACTATGGTTCTCGTAAATCTTTTAATTGAAGTACTGAATTTGTCATCTATTTAATATTCATATCTCATTATAATTCTCGAAAATGTTGCTATCAAAGATGGCATACAATTTAAGCTAAAAATCTCTTATTGACTCATTCTATATTTTTATACATTGTATAAAAACTGTTTTTATGAAGCACATCGAATTTGAACATGACTATAACCAAGAAAAGAATTTTCAAGTGAAAGTACAATGTGGTATTAAAATGAATGTAATAGCATTCCATCATGGATGACGGACCACTTTCTAGTCGCTTAGTACAAAAAATGATATTGATAATAGAGATAATAATGGCATAATTGAAGCCATCTATATACAATATTTTATTTAAAGATCTAAAATTAAAAAGCTTTGGAATAAAATTGCTTATAAATTGCTTATTTTTAGTATCCAAGTATATTAAATGTAACATATAATTTACATACAATACTCGGAAATAAAAATAGTGATCTAAATAAATTTATTTCGTAAATTTATTATGAACTATTATCCATTTATTATGCACACATTAATATTACATATATACATATTTTCCAAAATTTAAAAAAACATTACTTTTCAAGAATTCCATAGTTTCATTTCTTAGAATTGTAAATATGGATTTGTATGGAATCAAAGACATATATATACGTATTCGTATGTATATGAATTGTGTATGTATATATATGTATATTCGATAATATATTAGGTTACATTGAAAAAGAAAAAGAAATAGAAAAGAAAAAGAAAAAATTAAACTATTATTTAAATCATTATAACGCATCACTCTTAAAGTAAACCTTTCATATATATATTGATATCTGTAAAAATCTTATTTTTTTCAAAAATAGTACCGAACATATATGTATGTCGTTTCAATGAAAAAAGTATTTAATAAAGATGATTGAATACTTATTATTAGATAATGATATCAACTGTGAATAAAATAAATAATATCATTGCATTACATTCTTGCATTTGTATTTGTACTTTTGTATTTTAGTAAAATAGTTAGAGTAGAAGAATATAAGAATATAAGAAAATATTAAGATTTGGAAAGTAATTTATAATTTTCTTAAAATTTTTTTTCACGAAAAGATATAATATAAGGAAAATTATTTTAAGCCAACAAAATGCACTCATGCACGCATAACTATATAAATATATTTTGACAATATAATAAATATAATATTTATGTAATGAAAAAAAAAAAATATCCTGATGCTATAAGATTTCTTCAAAAAATAGCTCAAGTTAAGAAAATTGAATAACGGATGATAACATTGAATAATGAAATAATGTAATTTTTCATTTCTGAATCATTTCATAAGATATGTAGAATAAAAATAAAAACCGTATTATAATCTCAACATAATCATTGATGTAAACACAGTAGATAAGATAATCTTGCCGCTAAGGTGTGGCTCGCATATGCACTTGGCATGATACATTATCATATCTCTTAATATCCGTAATATTGTAGCTGACATTCTAATGAATGTTTATGCAAATCGCTTGAACCTTCATTCATTAAATATGATTCGAAAAATAGAAAAAAGTAATAGATTTTCGTCTTTTTTCGTCAGAAACATAGCACAAGAAACGAAATACTTCGTTGCTATTTGTAAGAAAAATCCTAGAATCAATGAAAGTCAATTCTTCGGAGTGATTCGTTAGATTTAGATGTAACTTTAATATCGTAGTTTAATATTGATGATGCTGATCGTAGATTTTCTACTGCTAATAAAGTCTATACCGTCATGAGATAGTACAAAAATGAACTTCATGTTGAGACAAATGAGATTTGCAATTCCATTTTTTTTGTTCTATATAATTTTTTGATATAGCTTTATAATAGATAGAGTAAGAAAGTATAGAAACAATCCAATTTTTTCATTTTGGTTTAAGCCACCAACTGCGCGAACGAAATATTTGATATAGGTCATTGCGCTGGAATTTTTTTATTCCACTTACTAATTCAGCTCCTTATTTTTCTTTACTAGCTTGTTTTTCTTTCTTTAACTTCTTATTTTTCGATTAGTACTTGTTCCAATTATTATTATATCTCTTATTATATGTATCCCTTATCCCTATATGTATCCCTTAGCGGTACAAATGTTATTTTCTTAATGAACTCAGAAATCATGTTTAACAATTTTTTTAGAAAAATAGCAAGTTCCGAGCAGATAGACTTTGATAGATGATAACTTATCGAAATAATTACTATGATATATTACTAAATAAAATTGTACAAATGTACTAAATATAGAAATATTATTCCTAAATCTTAAGAAAATTTCTATGAACTTTTTGAACCGCATATATGTATAAACTATGCATGCATTTCTTTCTGAACAAGATACAAAATATATGATACAAACGAGATTACTTTTTCCAATCTTGAAACACAGAGAACGTTAAATTTATAAAATGCCATTGATTACTTAAACAGAACAGGTATCGACAGTGAAACGGCATGCTCGTTATGTTCGAAACTTTCACTTCATGCGCTACTTGAACGATATTATCTTTTCCGATTTCTTAAATGCATGTAAGCAACCGTAACATATTCAAGCAACTTACGCGTACATTTTTATATAACATAAAATTGCATATGCAAATAATTTTTTGTCTAATAATAAATAATAAATGAAAATAAATAATAACAAAGACAAATATTCCTCAAATAGAATTTCAGTATTGTTGTATAACAATAGTTTTGTAACAACAAATGCATAATAAAATATTAAACATAATAATTTTAGTAAGAAAGTATCTTTATAAATCGATTATGACACTTAGCTCAAATGGTTATTATTGGTATTATCTCGCTGCCAATAATAAAATTAAGATTAATTTTAGATCTATTGTTAGTTGAGAAAAACTAATTGTGATTTCTATATCCTATTAATAAATATGTTAATAGACTAAATAAATACATTTGTTCCGCTCTATAAAGACATTGGTATAAAGATTACTATCATAAATTATATAATTAAAATTCTATATCGTGCGTAGAAAGTGTTAAACGTGGCTATAGCTATTAATTCATTACGCAAGTCTGATAAATAAGTTTTGATCTCCAAATATGAAACATATTCGAATTTTTAATTTTTAATTTTACTTGAATTTATAATTTTACTTGACAAATATTTTTTACACTTATATATCGAATTATGCACAGAATGTTTCAATTTTATGCAAATTATAATTTAAAAAAGATCTCAATCTTCATTGATTTTTTAAATTTATTAGATCTTTCTGCGATTACTGTTATATTTTTCTGTGCACAATATTTAAACACTGAAATTTCTTAGTTCTTTTTAATTTTAATTCATTTTGTTATCGAAATTTTATAGAAAGTTATATTAATTTATCGAAATTATACTTGTATGAAACATGTCAGATAAAACGCGCGCGGTAATTGAACTCGCGTGATAGAATTGCTATTTAATGCGATATCAGTTTTATGTCACTTAATTCGATTTCAATGTAAAATACATCATAGTAGAATGCACCCGAATTATTTATATTATATTTATATTATATTTGTAGGATTATATACGCTTGTATACGACACTTTCTCCGATTTGAAAAATTAGTATTCCAACATTAAAATTCAATATGATTCAAATCAATCAGTGATCAGATTTCTTCTTTTTTTTTGAAGAATTTTAAGATCTTTGTATTAATAAAGAATTATCATAATACCATCAAAATTAAAAAATAAATTTTAAAAATAATCTTAAAATGTTAAAAAGATTAGAAACTTTTAAAGGATAAAAAAGTTATTAAAGATTAAAAAAATTTGGAACGATTAAAAATATTTTTTAAAGTTAAATAATTTTTTTGAATGTCTTTGATTATAAAAGAAAATCATATTTAAAATTCTAAAAATTAATGTTGAAACTACGAAAATTCTTAAAAAATAATTTTTTTCAGGATTTTGAAGTTTTTTAAAAATGTTGGAAATTTATTTGAGTAACTTATTAATTTTTTATTTACTTATCTTCATAAAAATTACTTTTGCAACTTTAGAAGCTAAGTAATAAACTAATTAACTAGTTTTCAATATATATTTTTTATTTTTGGAACACGCATGCGCGTGCATGTGTGTATAATGTGTGTGTAATAATATAAGGTCTATATTTACCATGATGGAAACTAATTAATTTTGTTATCATGTTCTTCAAATTTTAATTGTATTGTTGATAATTTATTAAAATTCAGTTCGTAGTATATAAAATTTTTCTTATGCAATTTGTTATGCAAATTTCCATGGACTGATAATCCAAAATCCTGAATGATCCAAAAAAACCACAATTCATAATTAAACAACAGAATAGATCAGTTCACTTATGTATACAAAACTAATTCTTGTGATGCTTATGTCATGTATGTGACATTATATCGTATCTACGTTATATATTTATACATTTATACATGCTTTAGATTGAGCTATTATACAGACGTGATATAACGATATTAAACGCTATTTCCAAATTTATAATATATAAAAATTTTAATTTATATGAATATCATGAATGAGCATTAAATTATTCTTTTAGTTTCCTTTGTAATAGTTTTAAAGAATATTAAGTAATTTTGTATAAATATCAATTGCAATGTTTCTTAATATTCTTTTCGAATCTCTTTTATTTTATAATTATAAAATATGTTGTACATTTTGTATGTTTTTATCTCATTATGCAGGTGACAGAACGATTTAAGCTAAGTTATAAATATTTCATTGTAAACAAACGTATAAATATATACATATATGTTCAGGATAGAGTTCAACAAATAAGTTTCCGTGATGTCGCATTTGACCTCAATCGCTATCAGTGCGTAGCTGCGTGCATGACTGTATTCCGTCGTCATCCATGGCGGACATTCGCCCCGATTAAAATTCAGTGTCAGCGGCACATCATGACATCGGAAAATTTCATTCGGTATTCCGTAACAACAACATAGATCTGCAATTCATAGCTTTTGATTGCATCGATGCATCGGATAATGTTAAATCTTTATGTGCTGTTGTCGAAGATTTTGTATAATTTGTTCAGAAAAATAAAGATATTTACAGGAATGAAAATTTTGTATGGGACAAACTAAACAATATTTTATTGTAGAACATACATTGGAAAATGTGAAAAATGAAAAGTGAATTAATTCGAATGAAATTTTTTATATAAAAGCGCATCAACAATTGATTATTTAAATAATAGCGCATACAAATTTGCGTGGAAGTGCAAAACTTTCTATGTCTCATAGAAATTTGTTTAATAATAAATAATTACTTACTATGTGCATATACTAATGCGAATACGTAATCTAGAAAAAAAGCAAAATAGTAACATTAATGATAATATTAAATATTAAAATTATACTTAATAATATTAAAATTATAAATAAATGCAATAAATCGTCTGAATAACTCTGAAAATAAAATATTCTCTGAGGTAACTTAAATTTTTAATTAACGTAAAATAAAACTGTGTTATTAGCATCTATGCGATCATTTTATCGAATTCCTATCGAAGTCGAAATAGAGAAAATAGAATAAATAAAGGTATTGAGTAATTAAATTAAAATTTTATGGATAACGATAATATCCAAAACGTAGTTGTTCTTCTGAATTATTTGCTGAAAAAGATCTGATATAAGATTGAAACATCCGACAAATATCGTATTACTGTTTATATAATATTAAATTATATAATTAAAATATACGTATTAAGAGATATTTTAACTTCTTGTCCATATAATCTTGATTAAATAGGATAGAATTGTAGTTAGCAATAATTAATTTACCCGTTTTTAAAAATTGTGAGAATCTTATTAAAATTAAAACAACACATATTATAATAATTCTGCAATGTTTTATGAAATCTAAATAAATTTGTCACATACGAAAGAAATTATAATGATAACCGATGAAATTAAAAATATTTTTGTAAATTACATAAAAAGTAGAAAAGATGAAACAAATATTTAACAAAATAGATTTGGCACGACAGAGAATAGTTTAAGATGTGCAATTTGCTAGTGGTTGCGCCTTAAGATGCGTAAGGAACACCAAGGACGAAGAAGATCGACCAACAGGAAGAGAAGCGATTAGAAGAAGGAGCGGTTAAACCGGAAAGTCGAGCGCGACTGAAAGGGTCGCCGAAGCAAAACTGCTACATCGAATTGTATACCGTGGCAGATAAGCATGATTTTTGAGTGGCATGATTAATCGCAACTTGACAGATAATTGCTCATAAATATATCTCAGCTCCGATCCTGATGTGCAATCATAACTATAGAGATATGTATGTTCCAAGAGTGATATGTATTCTAAGAGTGACATTTTTTATTCGCATTCAAATAATATATTACAACAAATCTTTAGTATAAAGGTGAAACCGTGCGAAAAACAGTGCGAATTATTGCAAATAAGATTGAATTAATCGATTCGGATAGATGATGCGTTATTAGTAATTTAATATTGATTTAATATCGAGATCTTCGTTTCAATAATATATCTTAATATATCTTTGAAGAAATATATAGAATAATATGGTCATAGATTTATTCTTGAATAATTATAATAAATAATAATTAATAATTATTCGATAAGAATTCACATGCGTGTGCATACATATTTATGCAATTTCTAAATTATTTAAGAAAAGATTATTTGAGATTAAAATAACTATTTCTCTTTTCTACACATAAATATGCGATGTGAAATTTATTAATCTTAGAACAATTATATGAAAGGTAATATAGAAACTATTAAGTTAAAGTAAATATAAACTAGCATCAAGAAACACGGTAATATCTCACGTCAAGTGCACGCGTACGCGAGTTGCAATCAAACCGATCGTGTATCTATATGCGAAGCATCGACTTGAAAGTATTACAAGATCTTAGTAGCAGCTAGATCGATTAAATTCCTACTAGCTTTAATCGATGAATCGATATCGTTTTCAAGAGAAGTATCCTTATTCCTGTTTTATAAGCTTGCGAATAGGAGATGCTATCTAAAAATTTTTGAAGAATTTGAATGACTTGTGCGAACGGCGAAATGATGGATTCGCACAGATTTGTCTTGCAATGCATATTACGAGATGAACAGTTTACCTAACTATTTTATCTAATAGCGTCTTTCTGAATAGAAGCAAGTTTTGGATTTTTATTTAAAAGTTTTTGTAATCCTGCTGATTCGTACTAAGAAAAAGGATTCGTATCAAATTTCATTTCAAAAATTCACAGAATGGCGACGCAGGAAACATTTGACGATTAAGTTTTAAGCCAAGCAAGAACATTTGGATAATATAAGCGTTTAAAAAAAATCGAAAATTCTTTGCTTCTTAAAATAAAAAGATTTTTTAAAGAAGATTTTATGCTGGTGGATTAACTTAAATAGATTGAATACTATATTATTTATTAATAAGACATTGCTTCATATTTAACATATCCAGCTAAAGTCGTTTTCATTGAAACGATTTTTTATTTGTTATGTTATATTTTATACATTTTTAAAATATATTTTTTTATAATTTTATTACAATTACGTATTTTTTAAACCAAGATAACTTCTCCTATCATTTCTTTTATAAGGAAGACAATTATAAAATTGTATTATAAGATTTTAAAAAGATTTTATTTTAATTTTTTCAGATTTTAATTTTCAATTTTTTTATCAATTTTTAACTTTTTTTTATCAAAACAAGTATAAGTAAATACAAAAATAAAATAAGTTTCTATATTTTTATTAGTTTTGATGCTAGTTTTAAATATCACAGCTTTCATAGAATTTTATTTGATATAGATCAATAAAAAAATAAAAGTTATAATATTTTATTTATAAAATCAGCAAATACACATATTTGTATTTACATATATTACTTTCCTGCGTTTTGGTTATTAAAATAGATATATGAATATTATAACAAAATCTATTTTTCTATACCTTTTTTATAGTCATGACTATTTTCCAATGTCATTTTTGTAGAAATTATATCTATATACACATATTTACAATGTATGTACATATGTACATATATATAATATAATTTTAATTATATATAATAATATAGACAAGAAAAGAAATATTGAAATAAAAATACAATAACATCTTATAGATTATGATATTATACCTCCATAAAACCAGCATATATTCGATGTTTTCTTCTACTTTCGATAGTATATTTAAAATACGATATTAATGCCAAATAGATTAAATAGATATGATTATTATTCAAGAAGTATCTATATGAAAATCACTTATCGGATTTTTATAATATACTTGTTTTTCTCTTTTCATATCTGTCTCTTTCTCTCCCTCCTCTTCTCTCTCTCTCTCTCTCTCTCTCTCTCTCTCTCTCTCTCTCTCTCTCTTTGAGTTCCTGAAATAATAATGAAAGAGTTAATAATCAACCTAATAATCAACCTTAGAGTTTCGTCCTTTACATGTATATACTGCATATATCACGTATATACCGCATATGCTGCTTACTATATATACAAAAAAATATATATATACATATATATACTCATATCTAGCCTAGTATGTACTTAACTATTATATGTGCATGAATGCAATATAGCGCACGAAGCCAAATAGTATGTACAATCGAACACAATAATGCCCATTTAGTTGAGTTACTGATCTTCCTTCCTACTGATCAATAGATAATTAAAGTTTAATGCCCCCTATTCTAGGTGGTTTTTTCGTATCTTTGAATGTATTGAAAGTGCAATGTTAATAAAAATGGAATAGATTAAATAAATATGATTATTGTTGGAAAATATAGGAAAATATACGAGAATTATATATCAGATTTCTCCAATATACATATTTTTCTTTCCGTTTCACATTCATTGCCACATTGAAGCAAGTCATCAAACACGAATAAGGGATGCAAAACGATGATATATGTGCGTCACGGATACGAATAAAAGTAATAAGAAGTTTGTGCGCTATGCATTGTTTACGAGATTTTAACAATAATTGCATTAAATATTGAGCAAAGACAAATGCGTTTATTTAAAATATCTTTCAGTTATCTCAGTATTTTCTTTAAATCCACATTTAATTTTCATATTCATATTACAAACGCTCTTCCTGAACAATCTAGGGAAAAACGAGAGAATACTTAAAGAGAGAATATTAGACTATTAGTCGGTAACTGAAAGTGAACGGTATTATTGCACTTGACTGTACATGCAGTTCTTAACATAGGCCAGTACAACGCCAAGAGCATAGTTATACAGCTATTCCAGCGAGGAATGCTCGGCATGACGCTCTCGTCAAACGGATAGAAAATAAAAGGATTATCTCAGTTTCGTCCTTGCTAGATACGAAGTTTTCTAATTGATTATTCACAATTTATCATTTAAAAGTCATTTCTTGCGGAGATTATTTGCGTCAATGATTACGAAAATAATTTAAATTGGAAATATGAAAAGAATGGATTTATTTTATTAAATTTTATGAATCGTTGGATGTAGGATGTAAAAAATAATGTAAAAAATAATGTAAAAAATATCTATGATGACGTTATAAAATTGATTTAATCTTTTTGTTATATTATCACGATATATAATACCGAATTGTTTTCTGCTAGTCTTTATATGAAGTAACAATAATTATCGCATAAAAACAATTAATATTCTTTCCAAAATTGTAATTATAACAAAATTGAATTTACTACGCATATATACGCGCGCGCGCGCGCGCGCACACACACACACACACACACACACACACACATATTAATATATGAGAAAATTTTATTCCATATTTTCGATTTATTTTGCACAAAAAATTATCTCGTTATTTACTTTATATTAGGATTATCGATATATTTTGTGTATTTGTCCCATTTACTTTAAAATGTGTTATATATTGTTTTATTTGTTTCAAAATTATCATGTTCACGATTATATCATTGATAAAGGATTGATATATTTAATATAATACTTGTGCAATATTTTATATAAAATTATAAAATAATAACTATGTCGATAAAATCTGTTATTTATATATAATTCATATAAATACATTCTTTTATTATATATTTTTGAACGTCCATTATTTAGAATAATTTATACAAATGTGTTAAACAATAATTTATATAATTATTATGACAGCAAAAGTTGTTTTAAAATAAAACAACACTGGAAGCACTTTGTTTTTATCATTTATTGCAACATGCTGGATAGTATCTTGCAATTGATTTGCACCATCGATTTGCACTACTTACGATTAGAAAGGAGATATTGAACTTAATTCTAACTTACACAATGTCAGCCATTCTAAGCAGTTTGGATGAGAAATAATAATTTGTTACTCGCTAAATACGACCATTCTTAACAATGTTAAAAACATTTTAATCTTGTGCATAGTCCTCAATATAAATATACAATAATAATTATACACATTTGCATTATACACACATACACATTTAATGTATCTAACAATTAATGCGAAATGATGAAAAAAAAAATAACAAAAAAGGAAAGAGAAAGAAACATATACGACTTTCTCCAATACAAAATATGTACCGTCATCTTCTTAATTCTCCCTTAAACTCTAGTATGTCAGTGCTTTTCACTTTTCGTAAATCTAATCTATATAAAACTATGCGGTGTAACCAGATTTAATTAAATTTACGATTAAGAATAACAGGTGAACTTCAAAGCATCTGAGAGATAAAAGCTTTAATGTATAAAGATGTATAAAGAAACACATAATCATCGTGGAATATATAGGGTATTTTAGAAATAAGTCGCCAAACTGCGTTTTATTCTTTTTAATGAAAATTCATAAATATAGGTCCAGAAATTTTTCCTCCTCGAGACATAAACATATTTTATTTACCTGGAAAATTTAAATAGAACTATTACATGTAGAATTACGAGTACTATCAATATTTTTTTTGTTAGAAATAAATAAAAATAGAGCAAGTCATTCTAATATAAATAATAAATAATAAATAGTAATATATAAATAATGCTAAAGCAAGATATACTGACATTGAAATCATAGAAATCAAATTAATCAATAAAATCATTAGAGTTAGAAATCATTAGAAAAGCAGATCTGGACGTGTTGAAGAAAATCTAAAATTCAGCATGAGACAGATTTTCATGTAATGAAATATGAACTGGAATTATTGGAGATTTGTTTATTGGATTAGTTTTTTATGTAGTTTTTTTTCGTATATTCAACGGTAAAAATTACAATTTTAAAAAAGTGAATTTTCTATCATTGGAAATAGGTATTTAAATGTTGTTTACAATACGATAAAGTCCATTAATTTATTTAAAATTCCTTTTATTTTTTGTTCGTTCATAAATGTTGTATATTTTTAATAAAACTATCTATCTAATATCTAAAAACTGTAAAAATTTTGATGCTATACCATTCATAAAAGAAGTATATTCTTCGATGCTCTAGAAGTTCTAAAGATATTTCTATGTCATATAAGCGACATCGGTGAATCTCAAAGTATTAAAAAGGTTTTATCTCTATCTGTAGTAGTTTATAAGAAATTTATAGTAATATTTTATACACATCATCCATATTATATAAGCATACTTTGCTCTATTCAAGATTTCCGAAAAAAGATCATTATGCAGACACATAATTGAATGCACAAATGTATACAAGGATGAATCCTTACAATTTATTATCATCACAGTCACTTTTTCAGATTTTCATCACAATCACCATTATGAATCGCTGAAATTGAATCAATCATCATGACTTTCATCATAGTCACTTTTCTTCATTAAGATAGATCCAAAGCGGGATTGAAATAAAATTGAAATACAAATATCTTAACAATATTTTACCATTTATTCTTCATCATATATAAAAAATCATCCAAGACACAATCCAACTTTTAAATATTTAATAAATATCTCAGTATATATGATATATACCATATGTTTATATATTATAATTTATATCGTAATTTATATATTCAGATGTATAAAGATCTAATGCTCTAATTGTAATGGCAAACCATTACAATTTCAATATTATTAGAATTATTTCTATCAGATTTTCATCAAGGTCTTCACTGTCAGTTATTTGATTCAATTATTATCCTGATCTTTATCACGATCATTGTATATTATTCACTGAAAAAGATTCGATAGAATCGAACCGAATGAAATAGAATGGAAACATTTGATATTTTAATATTTATGGTTTATTATGTATCTCGTACTAAAAACTGCGTCATCCAAGTTTCTAATTTGCCAATTCATCCTTTTAATTCATCTTTTTTAATTACAATAGAATCTTTGATTATAGTAATTTATTAAATAATCTTTTATATAGAAAAATGACAACAATTATACTACATTACATATATATATATATATATATATATATATATATATATATATCTACATCTAAATTGTTACAGACATGCGTTGGTTTCGCGGTAACGCCGAGGCACCAAGACTTTTGCGTTTAAGTCCTCTGCGAGCAGATGAAGACATCAATCAATCTTACCATCTTCATGTATCTCGATGTAGAGGTAAAGATTATATAAAATAACAATTATTTATTATCTTGAAAAGGATAAAAATATTTATTAGCAATATTTATGATGATTTCTAAGTACTCTTATCGCCAAGAACTAGCATAATTTTTGTAACATTTTACATATTATTTACGCTTTATATATCAACCATGTTATATCATGATATGTATAACATACGCAGCAAAATTTAATTCGCAATTCCATCTTGAATGCAAAAATTCCAACATTATGTTTTAAACAAAATGTTGTCTAATTCTCTGAAGTGTGAATTTATATTAGTAGAAAAATGCATTGTCAAGGATATAAAACGTATTAATATAGATCATACACAATAATGTGAAACACACAAATCGTGGAGTAGAATGAAGTAGAATGAATATTAAGTCGCCAAAGGCTGAAGATCTGGAAAAGATCATGTTGTCATCTGATGGGATTTAAGAAAATTTTGTATTGTGAGTTTCTCTCACACAAGATAATTAATTGAAATAAATAGTGTAGCTATATAGTTAGTTAAATTAATTGAAGGCAGCTTGATTCGAAGGCTATTTGAGAAGCATTCGAAATTATCCAATCCAAAAGATATCGTTTTTTATTAGAATAAAGCTAAATCTTGTGTCTTTTCGCAAACCTGAAAAAAATTAGTGCAACTTAGTTAGAATTTTCTATCATATTCATTATATTCATTATATTCATTTAACATAATCGGATTATTACTTATTTCAGTCTCTTCAGAATTCTCTTAATATAAAATTTTTATGATTCTTCATTCAGAAAAATGAGAAATTCTACAAAAGCGGCATTATAAAATTGTTTAAAAGATGGTTTAAAATTGTGGAACAAAATGATACCATACACATTATTACAGATATTTTAAAATATATATATATCGTCCTATGCTTTTGACTAACAGGTAAAAAGAAATTATTACTTAATTAGATAGAAARAAAAGAAAGARAAAAAARAAAAAATAACTTATCACCGCCAGTGATCCTAGGTAAAATTAAAAATAAAAAATGTATATGATATTTGCACAAGAAAAGGGAAACAAAGGAGGAAGGGAAGGAAAGAAAAGAGAGGGACAGAAAATGAGAATTATTAATTGGTTTTGTAATTAATAAATTATAAGACTAACAATTGATTTTATGAATCCACAGTATTATAATTTTTCTGAAGTTCATAATTCAGATAATTGATGTTCAAGAAAAATGATCTAAAAAGCATCATTTACGCAACAATTCGATCCCAGTTAAGAGAATCCATAAATA
Organism: Eciton burchellii; assembly: GCA_020341155.1. Lineage (NCBI taxonomy): Eukaryota > Metazoa > Arthropoda > Insecta > Hymenoptera > Formicidae > Eciton > Eciton burchellii. The sequence goes on from JAHMML010000064.1 coordinate 396,381, forward strand.
AAAGATCATAATAAAAAATAGAGAATTTTATTTAAGAGATTCATGATATTATAATAATATTGATAGCTAAAGTCAAACCAAAGCTCTTTTGCCCTCTAAAAATCAAATAATCTTCATTCGAAACATTTTTTCCACAAATGCTTTTAGAAATATTGTGTGATGGATATTTTGATAAATTACTCTGTACATATATTCAATAGTAGCTATTTATATATACTTTATTTTTCTTTTAGATATATCGCCAATACGATGGAGTCGAAGAAAATCCTCAAGTTCTGAATCTGAAAGAAATTGTTACAACGTACAAACTTCAAAAGTGACAATCGAACGAACTTCCAAAAAAGATAAGAAAAAAATTCAAGAAGAACGACGAAGAATGTGTGAAAAGCGAAATCCTCTATTGGATCGTGTAAAAAGTACTAGATTAACTTTTTTTAAGGACCGCGATTCGGATTCCGAGAATGAAAACGATGGTAACGACAAAGAAATAGGACGAACTCAATTTCATTCAATGTGTGAATTAAGGCATCGTAATCTGATTAGAAACAAATTCCGCTCTTCAGTTTGGGAATCTAATCTGAAGAAAAGTATCACAGAGGAAAAAGAAAAATGTAATGTGAAAAGAAAGAAACGTGCCAAATCACAATGCAGGTTACCAGATGATAAAAATCATCAAGAAGAACAATTGTTTTTCTTAGACTTTCATACGTCAACAGTTCGGAAGTCCGAATTATTAGAAAGAAAAGATATTATCCAGGAATATTCAATACCTCATCATTATCAATGGGAGACTAATCAAGATTTTCTCGAAGAAAAACGCGATTTTCAACATGCTGATACAGAAATGTCAAAAGAAGCCGATGAGGCCATTTTGAAGAAGAATGTGCAATTTGATAGTGTTACGCCATCCAGCTGCTTGGTGGCGAAATTTCGTGCAATACAAGATAGATATTTGAAAAGTTCAACGAATAAACTAATCGCAAAAATCTACAGGAAAGATTGTAAAGATAGGGATAGACAAAGATTGCGAAGCTTTTCTTATGGTGCATTGCCAGGACTCGAAGAATTACGAATGAATCCGCTTTTCGAGAATCAGGATCAAGATGATAACGATTCCGGTATTCTAGATAACGATTCTGCCACCAGCTCTCTATTAGATGATAGATGTAGCAGCGGCGCTTCCGGTATATTGAACAATAGTCATAATGACTCTTGTCTGGAATCGCCTCCTCAGTTACCGCCTAGAAGACCCCTCTTATCTGCTATGGATGTTGACAAAACTGTACGATTGTTTAACAATTTGGATATATACGATAAAATCAAAAATACTTGCGAGAAGAAAATTATCAGGGAATACTTAAATGTCTGTCAAGCTGCAAATAATACATTAATAGATTATCAGACATTTCCGCTTTTCGCGGAAAATAATGCGAATCGAGAAAAAAAAGAAAGAGTCGTTCTAGATTCTAAACAAAAACAGTGCGATTCTATCTTACAACTAGTAAAAGGAAGAACTTATATCGTGGAGACGATGGTTGTGAAGCTTCCTAAAGAAGCATCTAATCAATGTTTAGGAATTTTTATTGCAAAAACCACGGAACCTAGTTCAGGATATTTAATAACTCATGTAGTGCCGAATGGACTGGCTGATAAAGAAGGTACCCTAAGAATTGGTGATGAAATTTTAATCGTTAATGGAAAAAGATTACGCGGCCTGCGTATGGCGGAAGCTAAAAAGATCTTAAGTAATGGTAATGGATCCAGTGATATCGACATTGTTATCTCCAGATTTTCAGATATTGATCAACAAACGAAAAAATTGAAAGAGAGCAGTGTTGATTATGAAAATGTTAGCATGGAAGATGGGCATGGAATAATTGTTGAAAATTCATCTGGACTGCATTTTAAAAAGCATCACATTAGATATCGAGACAAAAAAGACGAATCGAACAAATTAATTTTATCTGAAAAATTTACCGTGAATATGAATAATAGTTTTAGGCAAAATATCTCGAAATTTTGTACTCTTCCCAGGAGACCAAGAAGCACTATATCCACATTTTTTACAGTGCTTTTTGAGAAAGGGGCCGGAAAGAAATCTTTAGGTTTCACAATAGTTGGCGGGAGAGATAGCCCGAAAGGAAGCATCGGTAAATATTGTTGAGTATTCTTTCTGTTGAAAAAATTAAATCTTCATAATTTATATAATTATTACATAAAAATGATTGTTTCTCAATAACATAAACTGTTAGAATTTAAGTTGTATCGTCGAATTTTGTGAACTGAAATCATTAGTAGCTCAGATTTATTAACGAATAATTATTTAAAAAACAATAATATTGTTAATAAATGCAGACAAATACAATATAAACATTGCTAATCATAAATATAAAATCATAAATATAATTGACATGAATAAGTTGATATATTTTTTTAAATAATTTTTGACATATCAAATAAAATTCGTTTCTTAAAAATAAAAATGTTACTTAAAAGTATATGCAATTATATAAAATAAAATTATGCAATAAATAAAATTTTTAGAAATTTTTTTAGATTTGGATGTTCTTTGGAAATCATTAAAGAAGTATCTGTATTTTTTTATCCGATTATATACAACTTACATAATATCAATAAAATCATGACAAATTCTAGATACATTTTGCATATGTTATCTAACATTGAAAAATATTAATATAAGTAAAAAGATTATTATTTTACGAAGATTTATAATTATTATCTTTTGTAATTTAAGAAACTTTTTGTTATATATTTGTAAAATGCTCGATTTATATTTCAACTGAACATATTGAGAGATAAATCTCTCTCTCTCTCTCTCTCTCTCTCTCTTTCTCTCTCTCTCTTTTTATGCGCGCACGCAAAATTATTAAAAATCATATATCTTTTTTTTTTCCTTTTGTGTACATGAGCGTGCAAGCGCGCATGTGTATGATTATATTCAAAATTATATAGATTAGAATATTATAAAGATGCATAACCGTTTAATGACGCATTGTGCATTTCTCGACAAGTATCATGTTATATAATCCTACATTTTATATTCTCAAATTTTACATTCTTAAATTTATTATTCTTAGGTATCTTCATAAAATCGGTATTGCCTAATGGTCAAGCCGCTGAAGATGGCCGTTTGCATGCAGGAGACGAGATTTTGGCTGTGAATGGTCAGGTCTGTCACGACTTGACGCATCGTGAAGCCGTACAACTTTTCCGTAATATTAAAAGTGGATCAATTGCTTTACATCTATGCAGACGTGTGAGAAATCGCGAGTCACAGTAAGTTTTATTATTAAATAAATAAAATACATATTATTTTACAGACTTGCAAAATTCGAATGTTTAGTTATATTTCTTTTATGAATAATAGCAAAATATATATACAAACTTTTGAATTACAAAGCATTTGTCGTTGTTATCCATCACGTTTTGTCATATTTTGTTTAACAATACTATCCCACGCTTGTAAGATGATTTTTAAATAAACAAAATCGATTGGATAAATCTTCCTGAATATTAAAATCATCATATAAATAATTTTCATAAAAATAAAAAAATTTTTATATTAATAATTTTATGAAAAAAAATTGTTTTTTCTTACACATAATACATTTATATATTGCATTGTGTGTGTGTGTGTGTGTGTGTGTGTGTGTGTGTGTGTGTGTGTGTGTGTGTGTGCGCGCGCGCGCGCGCGCGCGCGCGCGCAATAATATGTACATATATGCATAATATATGTATCATGTCTTATATTTCGACATATTTGAATGCAGAAATTCCAATCCCCAAGTGCATTTAAGTTCTCCAAATGTACATTTAAAAAATATGTTAACAATTATAATAATGTTGCGATGTGGATATTATAATAAAAGCTTTAATTAGTTTATTAGGTCCAGTCATCAAGTTTAATTCCCATTTAAGAACTAAAATCACACATTGCAATAGTATTTTTATTTTCGAATGTTTATAGAATGCACTGAAATTTATTACTGATATTTCTGAAATATCTTATATATAAACATTTTAATTTAGAAATAGTTTTATATGTATATATATAATATATACATATAGCTCATACGCTTTATGTTATACACATATGTCATATTATGTATATTTTATATTAAATATGAATTTATTTTAATCTTTCATTTCTTGTTTCTCTGTTTCAGACTACTGAGAGCAAAGTCATGCACAGATCTTTTGTTAATAGATACATAAGAATAAAGATCTATTATTGAAATAAAGACGGAATGTTAAAAATTATGTAAAATAGAAATCATGTATATAATGTACAGATTTTCAAAATTTATTAGAAATAAATTTTAATTTAATAATTATAATAGTAATAATTAAATAATAGTAATTAATAATGATAATAATAGTAATTAATATAATAATAATAATGATTATATTTAATTAATAATAATTTTTGTAATATATTTTTATTTTATTGTTTCCTACGATTATAAATGTGCATTTTTAAAATATGTTAACAATCATAATAATGTTGCGATGCGGATATTATAATAAAAGCTTTAATTAATTTATTAGATAATCGCAATATTGTATAATAAATTATGAACGAAAAGAATGTTTCTCGGTATCATATTGATATTAGATTTCTTTATTTATGCTATATGATGATTACATGCTATATGATAAATTTAAAGAGCACTTCTATTAAATGGTTTTTGTATCGTTAATATTTTAAGAAACATTCAACATTATTAAAATGCAATTATTATTACCGTTATTTCTTAATTATGTTTCGTATTACTTATATTTTAGTTATTATTATATTATATTATATAATAAAATCTTTAAAATGATAAAATGTTTATAAATAATATAAAGAATCTGTATACGCGCACGCGCATGTCTGGCTCTTTTAATTGAACGTAAATAATACAAAAATTATATATTATTGAAAAAAGAAAGATAAAAATTTTAAGATTTCATGTATAGTTGTGCTATTGTTTTAATTTTATGAATCCAGCAAAATATTTTAAAGATCAGTATAAATTTTTGAAATGGAAACTCTATTTTTTATTATTAATATAATTAGTTTCAAGATATTTTTAAAATGGTATAAATATTATAAATTCTTGTTAATCAAATATTCCCTAAGTTACAAGTTCTTGAAGTTAGAATATCTCTGTTAACCTAACATAATTATCACGCGACGTATCACGTGAGAGTTTTTCCAGTGAATTTATATTTCTGATATATGTATGCAATGAAATGAAATAGAAAATAGCATTTACTAGAAAAAAAGCGAGAAGTTATTTTGTTATATGACAATTTGCTAAATTACATTTTTAATACGCAGCAAATCAACTTTACTTACTCAATTCGAACTTTGAAATTCTCCCGTATGCGGGAGATATTTATTCCATTTAAGGCTTTCGGATTATCATTTATTTCAATTGACGCGGAATTTTTCAATTTTCGAGACATAAAAATGAATTAATGATTTTATTGTCTCTGAACTGATGTTTCTTCCAAAAGAGATTAGAAAACTTACTCGAAGAATAGCAGAAAATAGCAGAACAAATATTTTTATAATTGCTTTGTATTGTATGTATTATGAAAATAAATATTGCACCTTCGGTGCAAGTATGTGTATATGACTATAATTAGCTACTAAATATAAATTGAGTTCAATCATCGCATGTCCGAAACATACCGAATATCACATCAGCTTCCATCGATGGATTCCAATATTAACACCGGATAAGAAAACTGCTCAAATAATCGTCGGTTTACTGATCCATGGCGATCGGCATCTAGCCGAATATATATATATATATATATATATATATATATATATATATAAATTGCTTTTTCTTACACATAATATATTTATACATTGCATTTTATATGTATATTATTATACGAATACATAAGTGTTAACGCGCCTTTGATAAATTCGCGTAATACCGTTTAGATATTTATTTTATTTTCCGATTCGAGAAAAGTGTATTCTGTAAAGATGAAATCGTAGAAAATACAACAATCTTCTTTAATGAAATCAAATGAACAGTTATAATATTTTAGATCGCAGTTCTAACAAAAGTGACCGTTGCCTCTGGATTCTCGCAAAACACTGACTCGTTCTCGCCGCTTGGCAACGGCAGAGCGGTAACAATTCCCCTTTTCTTTTTTGTTTGTTTCGACAACAATATCAGCGGGCGTTTATTCGCTTGTTAATCATATTAGATTCATATTTGTTATATCGAGAACCTTCTGAGAAAATCATCTATCAGAATCCTGAACAATAAGATAGCATACACAGTCTAGATATTGCATTCAAATATTAAAATCCGATTGACGAAATACAGGAATCGAGCGTTCTCAATCTTCATTTTTGACTTTTATATTTCTATCAATATCGCCAGCGATATGTCAAATGTTCTTAATGTCGCATGTTTGATCCTCATCTGATATATGTTTCATCGAAGCATTATTTGAGGATCGACCCAAATTCTCTATCTTCACCAAACAAATCTTTCCTTTATAACTTCTCTTCTTTATTAATATATATTTCTTTATAATATACATTACTATATAATAATAGCTGAACATAATATATTGAACGATTTATGAAAGATAAAATATGTATTCAATAATGAATAATTTTGGGAGATAATTCTATATCATGAAATAAACATGATAAAATAATGATCGAAAATTAAGAATAACGGAATGATAAAGATTTCGTTTTCAAGTTATAAGTATTTGAAAATTTACATCAATATCAACGAGCAATGGATCTAATAATATACGATTCGCTCACATTCACATGTCTTTTTTGTCTTTTTGTAGCAAACACATCCATTGCAAGCATAGTCGATAATACTAATCGCGGTATGTAAACGCTTCGTCGTGCATCGCATCTGTATATAATATTACTTTTTTTTATGTAAATAATATGAAAAATATATATTAATGTAATAATATATAATATAATATATATAATATATATAATATAAATAATATATATAAATGTAAATAAACGAGACATGTAGAAATTTAAAATCAAATGATTCATGTCGATTATATTACTATTCTTTGCTTTCCTCGAATAAACCTTAATATTCGATGAGCATATCCGGCATTCCGAACTTGCCTCTGGCATGCATCTGGTTCAATCGTAGAATATAATGTTACCTCGTATACAGATGACATGATGACATGGAATAAGATCCATTTTAAATAGAGACACGCTGTAAATAGAGATTGTTTCTATCGAGAAATGCTAAATGATTCACAAGGTTGCGAATATGCTTATATATTATAGAAGAATATACTGATTAATACACTGATTATATCTCATCCCTGACATAATTATTTGAACAAATTGTTGGATATTCTATATATAGCAACAGTTGCAATATTGGGCGTTAAAAAAGAAAAAAAAAACGCTAAGATAAACCGACAAGTTTAAGAACTTGAAATCCAATCTTTCGAAAAGAAAGGCGAATTTGGCCTTATGACATCATTACTGATCTCTAGACAAGTCACTCGTATTAAAACACATATTCCATATCCTATCCACATTCGATTTTCAAGATTCTGATGCTTATCGAAATGGATTTCTGAACATTTCCGTCTAATATTGCTATCTCCACATCAAACTTTGTATCGTGAAATATATCTTGAAACGCCTGTTAACGGCGAGTTGATTTTCTGTATTCCGTAAGAAAAAGAAATTTCAGAAATTCTTTAGCAGAAAACTCATAAAATCGCACACATCCAATCGGCACAAATTCAAAATCTAAGAAAATGTCAAAACAAAAATTTTTATAAAATAGTCCCAAATTCTGTGACATAAAAAATTATTAATGATGAAGTATGAAAACCAGTCCCAATAATAAAACTCTCTATTTAGCACATAGTGCTTTTCCAGTGTTGTTAGAAAGTATGATGGACATTAATTTTCGGGAAATAAATAAAATGACGGAACAAAATGTCTGATCTATTGCAGGTCATAGTTATACTCGATAAATTTTGCGATTATCTTATCTCGAATCGAAACATAGATGTAGGTCCCATTTTACTATTATCTTCACCATATTCGAACAAGAATTGATGCAATTTACAATTAAAAATTTACAATTTACAAATTGGTTTTTAAGTACATCTAAATTTTCATACATTTGTTAAAAATTGGAATAGAATGGAATTAAATAAAGAGATATTTTTAATATGTAACTTTTATATATAAAATATTTTTCGATATTTTTTACAGTATAAGAGTATTATCTCGAAAAAGACGAAATTTTATATCTTTATATCTATCTTTATATCTTAGGATGACTTCTTCAAACTATTTCTTCAACTCAAAATTTCCATATTCATTTATTTTATACTTATGTCAATCTATATTTATGTGAAGTTTTTTTTAAATCAATATTTTCAGATCAATATTTCCGGATTTCACAACTTCCCATATCAATATAAATACATATCATAATTTATATAATAATATTAATATTATTTTAGTCTAATTTATATTAGTATTACATTTTCTGATATATTAAATCTGACTTCCATCGTTTTATATTTTTAACTATTTTTAAATAGTAAATTTTCTTTTGAATTAGTTTTGAGATGCCTTATTATTAATGGCATGCATTACTTGTTTATATTGTTCCAATACGGATCTGAAAAAATTATGTTTTTAATAGCATATATCTTTTTGGAATAAGGATTGTGTTATAACATCTAAATATAGAAAATCTTAGCTAGATTTCGAACTTGACATCAACTCCAAAATCCAATATTCAAGTTAGAAAGATTTTACTGTATAATTGTATATAATTGTATATAATTGTAAATATAAATATAAAATATGCGGTATATTTTGAATTACTGGATTTTGATTGTACTGTAGAAAGTTATTACAATAATAATTTGTTCGAGCTTCATATATTGAAGCATAAAGGATAATATATTGATCAAAAAATTATAAGCGTCATTTTATATTTTAATTATTCTATATTTTAATTATTTTATTACAAAGAAATCAAAGAATGTCATATATGGTTTAAGCTAAAAAATTTGTGCAAGAAATCCATGTATCTTATCAAATGTAACGTTATTACATCAAATTATCATAATATTCCAGTCACCATAATTGATACGTATTTCAAGATAATAAAACTTATTTAAACTGATTTAAAAAACTGATTTAAAAAAAGATCTTGTAGATTTTATCAAACCAAGTTTCTTCCTGAATGAAACTATTTTTCAATTGCTCGATAGATGGAACAAAATTATAGAGAATATAGATATAATAGATATTTGATTTTTTGAAAATCATCATTGAATTTGTAAAAAAAGCAGCAATTAATTTACACACCTGATATTTAAATAGATCTAAAATTTTAAATATGAAATATTAGATTTTATATATACTTACTTTTCAATTGCACAATCTCCTATCCAATCAGATGCATTAATCATCATGCTGAATAATTGTTTCAAATACTGGCTACTGCACAGTACAGTTGCATTTTCGGTGTAATGATGTAATAACGGATAATTTATTTTATATAGATATAAATTGTTATTGCAACTCTTGATCTCTAGAGCAAATATCTTCCATACCTGTGTTAATAGTATTAAGGTAACAAACATTTTACCATTTTGTAATTAGAGTATTAAGTTTATTGTTTGACATGCGCACATATACATATACACATACGTACGCACGCACATATATACAATATTTAAAAAATTTGGAGTATAATAATAAAGTGTACTTTTGGTTACCGATCTTATGTTGCTTGCTACAGTACGAAATAAAGTTTAAACTTATAGAATTTCATAATTTGTATGCGAAGTGAATTTCCACATGAATTTTTTATTTTTCACACAATTTGATAAAGAATTTCTAATTATTTTATAATTATGTACTTATTTATAGTATCTATTTTATTCTTAAAACAAAGATGTTTTGATAATGTAAATTTTCATAACTAATATATTTTGCAAATATGCACATAGCGCATATTGTAACAGCAATATTTTATTTATTTTAAACTTCGAAGTAATTTTGCAAAAATCATATGAAAATATATTTTTTTAATAAACTGGAAGTTTCTGAAATAATTTGCTGTTCCGAATTTCTGTACATAAGTTAAAATTTTATATCAATAATACAATAAATTTAAACAAATTTGTTGTATTATTCGACACATTTCTATCAATCTTATTTCCACATTTTCATTTTTATAAATTTTGTATAAAATGTTTATCCTTACTTGTATCCATTTTATCAATAACGTATGTTGTAAACATTTTTTATGCTTAAAAGAACGGAAAGCATAAATAGCCTCGATTCCTTCCTCAATGGTCTCAACTTCTTCAAATATGCGATTAATTAAATTTTTAATTATGTTTTCCAATTCCGTTATGGAATCTCTAAATTTTTGCACATTTTTCAGCCATGTAGATTTTGTAATATCCAGAATATGATCACGAACTAGCTTCACTTCATAAAGATTTTCATAAAATAGGTCCTCTATTTGGCGATAGTGAACTTCGTATTTGATACCATTCGTACCGCCAATCATACTTATTTTATCACACCTATAAAAATTATATAAATCAAAATATCAATTATATTAATCAAAATTTTTTCAATATTGTAACAAACTCTTTACATATAATTTATTTTTCCACTTTGTTTTATTATTTAATTTATTCATTCTTATTTAAAAACATATAAATAAAGATGAATGTGTAAAGTTTACAAAATTTATTGTTTATTTAACATAACTTTTCTTTATTAAATATAACTATTACTAAATATCTAGTAATTATTTATTTAGTAGTAGTCTTTATTTATAGTAGTCTTTATTTAACATAACAAAATTTAATATTTACATTAACATTTACATCTATATAATAATTATTAATATTTATATTAATATATTTTACTTGTCTACTATTTTTCACAAAAGATATAATATTGAATCATAAATGTTGAACTGATTTTATTCCTTTTGAAATATTTTTATTATAAACACGTATTACCAAATCTAAAAAACATATATTTTTTAATACGCTATAAAAATAAACTCATAAAAATTAAAATAAGGAAAAGTCTTCAAAAATAATATAATATACTTGATTTTAAAAGAATATCATTATGATAATCATAATGATAAGAATTATGAAATATATTAAAATATATTTTAGATAAATATTAATTTTATTGAGAAATGTATTAATATATAAAATATTACAACTTACTTCCCAAATAAACTTATACTCTTGCATATCTCAATAGCATCGTAACATCTTTGCATAAACATGTCAATAGAATGAAATAATATTTCTTTGTTTATGTTCCAATCTTTATATGATTTAATATGAAGAGTTATGCTCATAACCTGCGAATTAATTTTTTTGAAATGTCGAATAAATAAATTAATTTTATCGATTTTCTTTAAATTTATAAAAAATATATAATATATTATATTATAAAATTTTATCAATGATATAATTAATTAATCCAAAAACTATTAAAAAAACATTTATATATATACTTGATTATTTTAAATAAATTTTTCCGAGATGTTCTCACTTCGTTATTATTCTTTTCTTATATATAAAAAAGATTATGCTTTTTAAATGTGAAATAATCAAATAAGTTTTTTTACTGGATCCAAATATGCTTTGTCGAAAATTATCAGATGCTTTAATTTAATAATACAAAATATATTAGAGTGCTTATATATTATACTTCTAACACTTATACTATACACTATACTATACACTATTCTAACATTACACACTTCTAAGTTTTGCTTTTTAATATAAACTTGTTTTGCCTTTATATTATTGTACTCATTTCTTATTTATCGGTAAATACTTATAGCAATTTTACAAAATTGATCATATTATTTAGATGCATACATACTTTATTATATATTGCTTTATATGTTTGACAACAAGATAAACATTTCTGCAACATGTTTATTCCATTTTCAACATCATCTTCCAGTAACGTTTGTAAATTAATAAAACTCCTACAGTGAAGTATTATTTGATTATTTATTGCTTTGTGAAGTATTTCTATGTTATTTCTAAAATAAATATAATCTTTTTAATATTAATTTAATTTGTTCATGAACTTTTGTAAATACTTTTTTAATTAAAGGTAATAAATAATTATAATAATAAATATTATTTTAATAACATAATAACATTTTTCTATTAAATAATTAGTAATAAGATGCAATTTCTATTAAATAATTAGTTAGTTAAATACGATAGATTTCCGTATAACATAGTTATGAATAGTCGAGTAAAATAATCTACTTTCCTAGTTTAGAAAATTTATTTACTGTAAAATAAAAATTGTAAATAAAAATTCATTTGGTTTTAAAAAGATTTTATCCAAATAAAACACATATATGATGTAACGGTATATGTAACGGTAAACACATATATGATACATGTAACGGTATGCACATATATTATTTCATCATAATTAATTTATAAGAACAGAATCAAACAATTTTATTTTATATAATTATGAAAAGTATAAAGAAATTATAATGGCTATATTAATAATATTTAAACCTAGAGTATATTAATTTGTTTTAATGTTTCATCTTTGTTTTATATTTATTTTTATTTTCGACATTTCGTGTAATATTTTACGTATATAAATAAGCAATAAGCATTTTTGTATCAAATCTGTAGTAAATATAATAGTTTGTCAATTATCTGATTTATATTACAAAATTGATAAAAAGAAAGTATTTTGATGAGAGATTAAGATCATTCTTATACAATGTGAAATATATCCATCATGTTATACGTGTAGATCTACTATATTTAAATTTAAATTAAATTATATCTAAATTAAATATATGTCTTATAAAATAAGTCTCTCTTGATATTTTTCTTGTAAATAAATAATATATTAATCATACGAAGTATCATAAAACGACGATTCCATCCAGATGAACAATGTCAAAAATAATATTTTTGTCATAGATTCTTCGATCTTATTTGGATCATTTAAGTCATTACAAATCTCCCATAAGATATTCAAATACGTCACATTAGACTTGGCTTGTTCTAATTGTTTATCAACTTGCAACATTAAACGTTGAAAGGAATCCATACTTGGAGAATGAGTATTTTCCAACAAACGTAATATAAATTGGAGCTCTCTATTAAAAAATTGATTATGCAAACACCGCATATTAAAATCTGTAAATAAAATGTTTTATAAAAAAGAATTCTATTCATGTTGCATCAAATATTTATTAAAATATTAATATACAAAAATAAAGAATTAAAGTTTTTTTCGATTTAATTGTTTGAGTGTTATAAGTGATTACAATATATGTAGAAAAAGTGTCGAATGACACGATTTGTTTCATATTGAAAAGTGTAATCTCATTTCTATTTCTTCATTGAAGCCCCGATTCGTTATCGAGCAATGATATCGTTCGGCCCATATTAGTAATCGACACGCTGCTTGTATTTCTATAGTCCTCAATATCCTCAATATAGTCCTCCTATTTTGTTATTATTTTTTGTTTGTTCAACAATCCCTTATATGTATTCCTCGTGCAGGAAAATTTTGCTTACACAACGCGTAAACAAAATGCGTAATAAAACGATTTTATATCAAATCTATATCAAATCAGAAAGTATTCTTTGCTATCTAATCTACATCTAAGTATCCGGTTCCTCTAAGCGTAAATTAGACTCCAACCGGCACTGATCAACTGGCGAGTCTCTAGCAGAATGAGCATCAAAGATATGATTATAAGGAATGATTATTTAAATTTTTATTCATGCTATGAAAGAAATATCTTTTCTTTATTGTAAAAAATCTATTTGAAAAATAATATTATTTTTCATTGGGAAATTAAAAATTTGATATTAATTCTGACAATTTAATATCTAAAATAATATTAATAATATTTGAAACTAACGTATCATTGTCCAATATTGCAGCTCGCCGAACACAGATCCTTTATTTTTATTTATGTACATGCTTGCTAATACTTCTCGTATTTGTTTAATCCAATATCTTACGATTCCTTCAAATCTTTGTATTAATGAAGTTTTTGATTCACTTGGTTTATCAGGAATATATCGCCATTTTTCTTCAGATATATTTCTCTTTCCGTTTTTTAATGGTATCATAATATTGGATAAATCTTCTCGCGGCACGTATAACTTAGTTAAGCTCATTGGCTTGTAAACTTGTTCAGTCAAGCAAATTAAAAAATTATGCAAATTGAAAAACAAATCATCTCTGATAACTGTTTTCATTTTAAAGAAAATATTGACTATTTCAATCATTAATGCTTAAAATGCTAAAATTTTTCCTAATCAGTGATCTCCTAGAACATTTGAAATTCCAAAACGAAATAATTTGAAAAATAAATAATCCATGAAAAAAGGTTTTCTTTTTCATTAAGAATATGAAAAAGGTATAAAAAGTATAAATAAAAATGGAAATTCTTATTAGAAAAAATAAAATTAGCAAATAACTTTATGACTTTTACCTTCTGACTTCACAGCCAAATCATTAAATATTTCTCACAAAACCAAACAATTTTTATTTAAAATATTTTTAAGCAAATGGCTTTTTTAAATATTTGATTTACAAAATTAAAATAAATAAAACTTTATATATATATATATATATATATATATATATATATATATATATATATAAGTACAAGTACTATTTTACAAATCAAATTAATAGAAGCGTATTTTGATTCAAGATATTGATCATGAGCAACTGTTCTATCGAATGGATTAATAAGAAAATTATATCTCTGAAGAATATAATGCAATAAATAAAAATGTTTATCTATCTATAATATAATTTAGCTATAATATATTTTCGCTATAATTATATTATATTTTAACTATGATATAGCTAAAATATAAAACTAAAAGTCGAGAGAAAAAGAAATTTATTTTAAAATAATTTAATATATAATATTAATTTAATATTATACATATTAAACTTTTTCAATTCTTAATTCTTTTAATTTTTGTCTAAAAATCAGTTTATTAGAACTATAATTATCAAATAATTGACATTTGACTGATAATCTCTTTAAGCATTAAAAAAGGATACTTTCTGACCACTCATTTGTGTTAAGTATGGCGGGTACATACATGTTCTCCATTGTTTTTAATGCGCATAGTATCGCATTATGATTTACGATGCCGAAAATAACCGTGGTGTGAAAATTATCAACCGTAAATATATGCCAAGGTGTTCGTAAAAAATATATAAAATCATCTCCGATTTTTTCTGATATGCTGAATCG
The DNA here is from genome assembly GCA_020341155.1 of Eciton burchellii. Classification (NCBI taxonomy): domain Eukaryota; kingdom Metazoa; phylum Arthropoda; class Insecta; order Hymenoptera; family Formicidae; genus Eciton; species Eciton burchellii. Next base: position 411,731 of record JAHMML010000064.1, read on the forward strand.
CACTTCTAATTTATTTTTGAAATATATACTTAGTAATATGCAACTTGGATTCTCAAAATATTCTCGAATAGCTGTATGACAATCTTCATTCCAATCAGACTCTTGAATGAAAGGAAAAATGATAAGATCCTTTACATACTGTATCTGAAAACATTTTTATACAAAACATTTTTTTTACAAAAGTAATATAATATATATTATATAATATATATTATCCATTATATATACAGTATATATATATATTGTAAATTTATAATATATATATATACAATATACATATATATATTTACATATATATTTACATATATATATTTACATATATACATATTGTAAATTAATATTTTTCTTTAAAGCAAAAAGATCAGTTTTATAATGGATATAATGTATGATATTTCATTTCAAATCACTTATAAAAAATTTATTTCTTTTTGTATTATTTACACAAATTATTCTAAGAATAAAAATAAATTTCGGAAAGAGACAAGCATTCCGTGCATGCAGTTTCTAAATTAAATAAATCTCTATGATCGATATTCATAATTCTTAGTCAGTATACAGTTCTTATATTTAAGATTATTTGAAATAGTCTTAAATATTATAAATCCAACACAGTCCAACAGAGTTAACATCTTAAGATAATACTTGATAATACTTGATGATACTTACTTAAGAGAATCTTATAATAAAAATGGATTGATGTGGATAAAAATGTGGATAAAAATGGATGAATATTGATCTAGAATCTGTGTTAGATAAATCGAGCATAGTAAATATATAGTAAGTGTTATTCCAGATTGGATTTCTCACAAATTTCTTTTTGACAAATTTTATTTGAAAAATTCTTTTATGAGTAGATAAATAAAAGAACAGTTTTTGTTAAAACATATTATAAGATAATATGAAGAATTTTAAGATTGATGAATATGATTCATTCAGTGAAATTATTAAATTCACAATGCAGAATTTTAGAAGAGAATTTTTTTCAATTTTTTTTAATTATTCAAGAATTATTGTTTCTTTCATATTCATTCACTTGTAAAATTATTTTAAACACATTAAAAAAATGTTTTCTCTCATTAAGATTTTTTTTAGTTATGTAAAGAGAAATAAAGATGTTTTTTCATCACATATATCTTCAAAATCATTTCAAAATCAATGGAGGAATTTCCAAAAAAGGTGTCCGGGAACAAAGTTATTTATTTTTTAGCATATCAAAGTCTGCAATAAAAAACAAGTTCTATTGTAAAAAATTAAATAACATGTTCCTGATTAGTATCGAAAATTAGAAATATCATTATTTGATAAAATATATCCGATTTACTTACCAAAATTTTTATGATTTTCGTTAAAAATCACTCTTCAAACATTGTATAATTTCTTAGAAATTTAGCTCATGAATAAAATGAAATGTAATGCTTCATTCTTCAAATACGTATCCTAATAATGTATAATAATGTATGTTCTTTTAATTTAAATAAAAAAGTTTATAATTTAACAAAGCAACTACATAAGTGAAAGTTCGATTAAAGTTTACTTCAGCAATTAATATTGCCAAAGCAAATATATAATATAACATTCGAAAAAGGAAAGTTCGTAAATTTTAGTTCATACTAATAAAGTTAGTTTAAAATAAAAAAATTGAACATTACATTTATTAGAAGAAATTTATGAAAATGTTATCAATTACATTGATTTAAATATTATTTAATATAAATTGATTTAAATATTTATTTAATATGAAAAATATTAAATAAAATTATTAAAAAATTATAAAAATTAATAAATCTTTTAAATTTATGTTCAAATTTATTTTTCATATAATAAATCATTTTGAGCGCGCATATAAATATTGTTAAAATAAATAATAAAATGAATTTATTAGAGTCATATCATGAGGTATAAAATCGTCATTAGAAAAATTTCTGTTTGCATACCATGTATATAACAATTTTTTTTAATTTTTTCCTATCTATATATCAGAAGACATTACTGGATATTCCTTCTAAATTACAGACAACTTTTTTTATACAAGTGAATGTCATGCTATATACAGACATTATACAACTAATATCATAAATGCTATTTATATTCTAGTTATTTGATATATATTAGACATCCTCCATATTTACATAAGGTAAGTTTGTTGTAATTAAATATATAAAAGTCATAATATTATATAAATATTACTATTACATATTTATATAATAATATATGTAACAAACTCTTTATTTAAATTTTAATTCTCAAAATAGATTTAACGCATTAACTAAATAAATATTTTTAAATATATATTGCATTACTTATTCTACAATACTTTTGATAGTTTTTATAATATTACTTATAATATTATATAATATTATTTGATACATCTATTAGTACATATTAATTGTTATAATCAATTATAATCAGTTTTATTAAGATTTTAAGTTTATAAAAATTCTCATTAATAATTTTTTTAGCATTTTTTTTATTTTATCTAAAAATTTAATATTTTTCAATTATTCAATTATTCAATTAATATTTCTGGATATTTCTTGTTAATATTTTCTTTTAAGATGTTTAAGAAAGAAATAAGGAAATCTTTTTAATATAATTCATGTATTGTTATTGATCAATCCTATCAAATTTATTGAATTTTTATGGAATCTTATTGAATTTTCAATTCAATCATTATTACTACTACTATTATTATTAAAATAGGAAAATTTAGAAGATTCTTGTTTATATGCGTTAAATCCATATGGATTGTCACATTTAAACTTAATGCAGTACATTACTACATCATTCAATACATTACTCTTTTAACATGAGCAGTGAAAAAATAATATAAAAACATATAAATAAATTTAGTATAATTACTCACCAACTTATTTAGATCTTGTTCTTCAAAAACCGGTTTAGTCGGTTCGGAAGAAAGTTCTTCATTCTCAATGCTTTCTGTGAAACATCTTTTTTATAAATATTTTAATATGCTTATATATGCAATTAATTTTTTTATTTTTTTGTGCAATTATCTAATTCTTTTTAATATAGTTAAAAGAATGTGTAGAAAACGAAGTATAGAAAAGAAACCTTGTCGGTCAAAATCTTCCTCGTCGGTATCCATATCCAAAAATTCTTGAGTTAACGGCATTTTTTCTGTTCTTCTTGCTTTTTCCATTTTCTATTCTTATTTATTTAATCTATCGAAAACTGTACGATAACAGAAGTTCACTAGTGTATCAACAAAACTAAATTATTAAAACTAACGGATACAGAATGAGATTAGTTATGGCATGAGTGTTGCTAAGCAACGTTGTTCTATTCATGGCCAATGTTGATTCGAACAACAATCCACATAAAGCCATAGTAGAGATTACATAAAGGAGAACTGCGTACTTCATTTTGATTAGCAGGAGAAATCAAATATATTATTCCTGCTGCCTTTTTACCGATAAAACTATAAGATTTGCAAAGTTTTAACAAATAACAACTTACATTATTGAAAAAAGACAAATATGATTATATGATTTAAGATCTAATAAAAAATTGTTCCAGTATTTATTTCATTCATATTAATTTTCATATTCATATTATGATCAGACCACATCTATTATTGACTACATCTGTTTGACTTCTCACTACTTCTCGCGCGACAGGAATGATTGTAGAAGATTGTAGAAGATTGTAGACGTATATTTAGAAGACATTAGATTTCAATTGTCTGTTGGCCGATAAAGAATGTCGGTAATTGAAAATAGATTGCATTATTACACTTAACTAACTTAACTTTATTTGACAAAAAATAAAAAATATTGAAAAAAATAAAAAAAGACGAATTACAAGAATAATTTTTTTATTGAGCTGAAATCTGTACTTTATCTAAAAGATGAAGGAAAGTATTGAAAACGATGGGGATTGTTTTCATGATTGAACTACATTTGTATGTTTTGATAATAAACATTAATTATCATAAAAAATAAGGAATTGCTTATTTATATACTTAATACATTTAAAAAAAAGGTTTAAATACAAATTTGGAAGATTTCTATAGAACTTAATATACCTTTAGCAATACAATAAAAGTTTCAAAGGATATTATAACATAATAAAAAATTCATCAAGCATAAATTCAAAATATTTAAATTCATATTATTTACATAATAATAATTATTATCGCAAACAAGGATAACAATACAACTATGACTTTTCCAGAGAGTTAAATATCAATTACATAATAGAAAATATTGAAATCATAAATTAAAAGACTATGAATAATCAATACATTGGATTAATTATTGTTACTTTTAATATTGTATATATATGTGCGTGTATGTATGCTTGTTTCTTAATTTAAAACTCAAAATTTAAATTTGAATTTAATATCCATATAGAAAACTTGATTTAAATTCTAACATTGTGATATATATATATATATATTAAAAATTAAAAAACATTACATTAAGATATTAATACGTTGCGCATAGATATATTTTGCAACTATTTATAAATTAATATTTGCTCAATTACTATTCAAATTGAGCTTTGTTAGTTGATATTGGCGGGAATTACTCCATTACTTTTGGAAGAAGGAAGATAAAAAAATATATATAATATTAAATTGTAACAATAATATACCATTTTACAAATAATTAATATCTATTATAATTACTATGATATAGTAGACTTAATAGTTATTAACTTTAACAAGATTATCACGTATAGGTAAAAAATAGATAAAATGTAAAAAAGCAGTTATTGGCAATGATGTAATGACATATTTATACAATTGTATGTTATAGATTTATGTAATGCAATTAATATTAAAAGTTGCAATAACTTATGCTATTTTCAGTCCTTAATAATTTATAGATATCTATTATCCCAAATTATAATTTTTTTAAGCACTTGACACATTTTAAGCACTTGATAATATTATAATACTTTTTTCTCTCTTCCTCCTCTCTATTTTTCTCTCTCATTTTCTCTCTTATCCTCTACGTACGTACGTAGGTGTTCCGTACATCATATTCAGAGATGGTCTTTTAATACTGATTTCTGTGACATACCGACTGTCAATCTCCTTTCTTCCTTTCTTCTTCTCTTTTATTCTTCTTCCATTCTTATATAAATATTATACTATTATTAGCAAAAAATATAATGCACTTTCAAAGAGACACATTTGATTCAAAGTTAAAAAATATTATCATTAACTTGGTCCCCTGCTTTCTCCTTTATACCAAGAATGATTGAACATATATGGTAAAATCTTTTAAGTCACTCCAATATGACGTTTATGCATTATTATAATTATTATTGCATATAATTATAATTATATAATTTATATGATTTGTCACATAAAATTCTTTGTTTTATAGAAGGGAAACAAAGAAAGGAAACAAAGCAGAAATACAAAACATTTTGAGCATAAACAAAAAAACTTAAGCATGTAATATAAAAACAATAAATGTTGAATAAAAATTTGAGAAAAAATTAGGTGAAGTTCTATTCTTTAGATATTTTTTCTAAGAATGGAGATATATTGCTAATTTAATAGTAAAAATTAACTAAACGATAAAAATAACTATATTATAAATAATTTCATTCATTTTCCATATCGTAACAACATATTAAAACAAAAATAAATACTTCAAACATTAATATGTTAACATTAATACGCGCATACACAGGTACATGCGCGCATTTATATACTTGTAAGATCTACAGGATGAAATCCTACAATGCATATATTTTGTTAAAATACAAAAATAAAAAACAAGATGTACAGAGTACTTCAATTTGGTTAGGGTTAAAGTTCTTTTTTTGTGCTGCTTAAGTTGCCATTTACATTGCGTTGCGTCCTTCGGAAGCAAAACCAAGACCGTACACAGTGTGAGATATTTTTTCCCGTGTCCACTAAATTGTAAATTATCAGAGAAGGGGATTCGTATTCGTTAGGAACAATACCATCGACTGATGCTTCGAAAAAACTAAATAATGGAAACCAGATTCTAGTTCTAATTGAATCGCGTTGCATCAATGCCTGATTATTTGCCAATGTGTGATAATAAAGAAATAATCGAGAAGTTATATAAAAGGCTACGAAAACATCAATAGAATAATGTTCGTGCGCCGCCAAGATGAAAAAGATGCCAAACATATTAAGCATCCATGTGAAAGTATGCAAAAAATAAAGATGTCTTGGAGTATCTGTAACAAAAAATGGATTTCAAATGCATAAATATTTACAAAATAAATCAGATATTATTGACCAAGCATGAACAAAAACAAAATGATATAAATATTATTACTTACATTCTGTGATGAAAAAATTAAGCATAGTTAATGCTACTGTATGTCCACTAAACATATAATCTCCACAGGTTCTAACACCTTGAATAGACATGCCAGCACCACGCCAAATAACATAAGCCATTGCTATTTTATTATATAACTCGACATAAGCAGAACTAAAATAAAATATATATTATAAATTTAATTAAATATATTTATTTATATTTACAAAAAAGATAATATATTAGAATATATTATATGAATATATTGTATAGAATAGAATATTATATAGAATAGAATGATTATTATATTACCTTGTCCAATCTTCATCTGGGGCTTTTCGTGGTTGACATTGCAGATGAGCACCTGGTACTGATAATGAAGTAATAAGCATTGTTACACATCTCAACAGGAAGACTGTACCCGATAATGCAAAAAACCTCCGTAATAAGATAAATCTAAAATTAATAAATGTATGTTTAATAAATGTATTTATTAATGTATTAGAATTAATAAATATATGTTTAATAAATGTATTTACTTTAAAAAAAGAATTCATCTATGTTTTATACTTTTAATTTGGATTAATTACTTACCTATATTTGTGAAAAATAAGCACGATAAGCCATATTGCAAAAAGCAAAGTTCCAGTAACTTCGCACATATCAAATGCCCAAGGAATATGAGGTACATTATCTAAAAATATGTCTGGTAATGGGGGATATTTCTTCATATCAGGTACTCTATCATGGACAATAACCATTACAAAAGCAGTTATCCATGTGACAATAAACAAATATCCTAAACTAATAATCGTTTTCCAAAATTCAGGTGGTAAATGAGAAGCATGTCCATCTTCTGATACGGAAGCTGAATAAAATTCATGTTCTATAGATGCTTCGTTATTTGTACTAGTACTAGGCATCTAAAAAAACAAAAAATAAAATTATTATAAATAGAATATTAACTCAGGACGTTAAGTAAAATTAATATAAATTTAAAAAATTGTATTACTTCATGTTTATTTTGATGGGTATAAAAATTTGGTGAAGAAAATAAATCTACATATCCCAAATCAAATAAAGCAGCGACATTATCCCTTTGTAATTGCTTTATAGCAAGATATAATCTTTTTATAGCACCAATTTTTTTTATGTTCATAATATCAGACTTTAAGTCTTCTTCTTTTAAAGTCAATAGTATTTTTCCATCGATTTCGTGCATATAAAATAAATCTCCATATTCCATCAGATTATTTTCAATCAGCCATGTTTTAACATCATAGCATGTCCATTCTATAATATTTTTTGGTAACATCTTTATATCGTTTATTTATCCTAAAAAGGATATTGAACAGTATTATTATATTTAAAGTTATCTTATGACAATATATAATATATATTAAATACAATAATTACATTTTCAAATATCATAGAGTATTGATATAATATAATCCAATGTAAGAATCTGATATATAGAAATGATGCATAGAGATAGGATTCCCATGTAAACGATTGAGAAAAGAAATACCACTTCATAGAATCAAGCATGCTGTCAAAATGACGTTGATATTTATCTGACAGAAAAACGAGGAAGCATAAACTTAACCTCATTTTTAGAATTAAGATGCCTACCTGGAAAGAGTCTGCACCGAAATCGTCGAAAATGCCCTTTTATTAGAACATTTTTGTGTATTTAATGTACATACCATATTATGACTATTTAAAAAAAAATAAATTATATGCAGTATGATGTATGATATGAAGGAGAAACATTGATATAACACAAATTAGAATATATTATTAATTACTAATTATATTTTGCAATCTTATTTAGCAATACAATAATGAGATTGCTCACTGTTGTTATAAGAATAATCAAAAAACGTAACAGAAAATGTTCAATCGCATTCAACAAAAGGCATAGAGACAATGCCTTCTTAACGTATGAAATTTATCAAATCAATGATAATTGATTGCGTAAATGATATGGTCTCTGTAAATCGAAATACGATATAGAATATGATAATATGAGCATGCATATGTACATTATGTGTCATGTGGTGTGCTATGGAGTGGCATGCTAATATATGTCCCAAAAACCCACCGATAGTTGTTTTAAAGACAAATTCTATGAAACATTCTGAGATAGAAATTCTAAAACAATAATATCAATTATAATATAATTTTTTTAAATAGTAATTGATTAAAATTCACTAATGACATAATCGAAATTTCGTACGTTCAAATATGTAGAATATTAAATATTTCCATGATCAAAACTTTGACGTTAAGATTATCCTACCAATATGTATTAGTAATTTTAGAAATGTAAAAATCTTTTTTCTTATATATCTAAGTTGAATACAATAATACCATCCATTTTCGATTACTGACCTTCCTTACTAACCAATAAACATTCGCAGTCCAATGTCCCCCACTTTACGCATCTGCTTCTCTTACATTCATTGCTATCGCAAAGGAAATATCATCAAACAAATGCGAATAGCATGGATGACGGACATAGGATGATCATAATATGAATATGAAAATTAAATATAAATTTAAAAGAAATAAATACTAGAATTTTAAAGTTTTTAACTATAATTATTTTTCTTTTCGAAAATTTAATATAATTATTTATTAAAACCTTGCGAATATATATTTTTATCATTAAATTACAGTGCATAAATCTTTAGTTGCTTTTATTTGTATCTATAATACAATCTAATACACACATGATTATTCTATAGCTATCATCTGTGATTTTTGCATCTGTATTTCATGGTACTTTCATGGTCATGCGACGGCAGTGAATTTAAAAGAAAACATCTGGAGTAAGAAACACTAGACTTCGATTGTTTATTCATCGATAAAAATATCGACAAAACTAAATTATTGAATTGCACATTTTTAGTACAATTTATGTACTAAATATACAATTTAATACAATTTTTAGTACAATACTTGTACACAAGATTTCGTACACAGATATTAAACAGATAATTACAATGTATAGTTTCTTCCTTGTCAAATAGAAAAATTGTGGCATTGTTATTATATTTGCAAACTAATTTATCTATATTATCAATATCACAGAGACAAAATTTTCGAATATATTAATTTTTTATATTAAGCTTCTGGATTCTTGAAGTTTTACAATCTAGAAGCCTAATGTGCTATTACACGTTACACAAAATGCAATAGGCTTTTTTTCACTGAAAAAATAGAGTTTTTGTGCAAATATTGAATAAATTCATAAAAATGTAACCTCATAATTTCTTTTGAGACAAAAACGAAACCACATCAGGCGGCATTTAAGTAAATTCTAATTCTGAAAAAAAATATTCCAGACAGCTGATAAAAATTAGTAAGCATAAAAAGTATATGCTTGATCGATAAAACAGATAACTTCAAGATCTTAACTCGCATAGTTATTAAGATCTAAATAATTCATACAAAAAAGTAAAATATTTGTAATGTTTAATCGTACAAAATATTATCAAATTTATCTATCTTCTTTTCTTAAAAATATAGACTAATTAGTTAACAATGTCATTTTAAATATAACTATCGTGTGTAATAATAAAGACATAAGAAAATAATTTTACAGAAACCAGATATCTTGTTTCATAAAAATCAAACTTTTGAACTCAAATTTTTCTTATTTAAAACGATTGTAATTAACTACATCATTAATAAGATTTAATGGTTTTACATAAAATCACAGTATTAGGAAACTGGAACAACATAAATATTAGTATCCTTTTAAAGAATAGTAATTTTCTATTTCTATAATTCTTATACGAACAATAATAAAAAGTTACTTTGCTCATTTTTATCCTTTTACAGATTCAGGATGAGACATTGTGTTAATTACAATTAATATTGTTATAATAATAACAATTAATATTATTGTAAATAACTATTTTTAGAAATATGTGTGTACACATACATACACACATACACACATATATTTTGATATATATCTATATATATAAAATATATATATATATCTTATTTTAAAACATTTTTAGGCAATATTACTATCACCTATTACTATTCTTACGCATTAATACAGGCAATAGTATAAATTTGCTTTATATATTTTTTCACAAAAAATAAATATTCTTTCTTAGAAAATATTAAGATTTTTTAGGAGATATTGAAATCATGTTTAAATCATGGCTACAATGGTAAACGGTCCACGGTCTTAAGGACTAATTATTTATACTGTAAATATATTTTCATGATAAATATATTAAAATATTAGATTATTTATAAGAGCAGCACAGTTCTGTATATATGTCTATTATTTGAATACAAAATATGTTAATATCTTCTCGCAATTTCTAAATGTACATTTTTAAAATTATTTATTCAACGCACAAAATATTCTTTTCCTCAGTCAGTTTCCATTAATGATGCACTCTTGATTGCTTTTGTATCTTTCACTGATTCTTCTTTGTCTTCATTAATCTTATCTTTTCTATCTCCTTCTTGCAAAGAACTATTACTAATAACAGAGAGAACATTCTTTATGTCAATCTCATTTGATATTTTTGATGAATCCATTTCTTCAGTTTCATTTTCAATTTCATCTCCTGTTTCTTTTTTATCGATAGTGAATGTTTGTGCTTTTTTTTGTTTTCCTTTTATTTCAGTTTTCTTTGCTACATTTCTTTTTCCTGTATCTTTCTTTTTTTGTTTATTTTTCAATGTTTGGACAATATCAATATTATCATTTTCTTTAACATTCGTTTCAGGCATTGCTATTTCTTTTGCCACAATAGTACTATCGATTTTTTCTGCTGTAGAATTAGGTTTTACTTTAGGAACAGATTTCTTTGCATTACCTTTTCTTGAGTTTTTCACAACTTTTGCTTTTGTATTATCTTGTTCTATTCCTATATTTTCAACGTTATGTTTCTTAGTATCTGATTTCTTAGATGATAATTTAGCATTTGCTTTTGTTGAAATCTTCTTAGGTCTTCCTCTGGATTTCATATTTGCTAAAAACAGCAAAAATTTGTAAATAATGTTATCTGAGTACATAAAATATAATAAGAACTTATATATATAAACATAATTATATATAAACATAATTAGCTATAATATATATATATATATATATATATATATATACGTATATATTATTGTTTAGGAATTTCTTGTATTTCATTTATTAGTATAGCATTTATTAGTTTATATTGATAAAAAAAATTTCAATATAACTGAATAAATTGACAAAATTAAGCTTGTAAATTTGACACAAACTATTTTATATAACCTATTCTTTACATAGAAGTATAAAAATCATAAAATGTTGTAAAATATTTTTGTAAGTTTTTTTAATGGAAATTCTGTCTTTTTTTTTTTAATTTTGTATAATATCTATAATAGAAGGATCCCATTGTCAAAAACTTACATGCGTTATCAATATCCATTTCCACTTTATTCGCTTTAACACGGGATTTTCTAATGGGTTCTTCCTTGGTAACTTTTGTATCCTCAGTTTTTACAATGGTTTCAGCAATTTTACGCTTCCTCGACACCTTCGTCGCAAGCTGTTCCGCTACTGGTTCTTGGCTCTCTTCTGTCGGCTCATTTGCGCGGCGATTCCGCTTCGTGGCAGCGGATCTACCGGTTTTTTTTTCCTCGATATCTCCACCATCTTCGATTGCGACTTCATTTCTCTGTCTTTTCGCATCAGGTACTTGAATTTCCAGTTTCGTTACGGCCGGCTTTTTCGTTCCCGCCTTTCTCGCGACGGATTTGCCGCGCGCTTTTGTTTCCACTACCTGTCCAGTGATCGCTTCGTCTGCGTTGTTGTTCTTCACCATCGCTGTCGCTATCCCCTCTTGTTTGATTTTCTTAGATTTGCTCTCTGTCTTGTCAGCTTTCGTAGCGGCATTTTTAGCTCTGGGACGTGATTTCTTAGATGGACTTGCGGAGTCATTAATCACCACGTTTTCTTCTTGCTTATCCGTCTTCTGTTGCTTCAGTTTTTCCTTACTGGTGTTCGCTGTTGTTTTCTTCTTCTTCGGCGGTGATACATTGCTATCTGCAGCAACCACGAGGTTCTCCGTTGCCGTCCGCTTCGTTTTACGCGGTGCCATTTATGTTCGATTATTTGGGCAAATTACTATTACTGATAAATCACGAACAACCGCGTGTGCGGTTAATGCTACGAAGAACGACGAAGAGGACCGAATGACTACGAGAAAGGCAAATTTCTTCTGCTTGCCGCGAAAATTGCGCGCGCGCACTGCTCACCAAATTTCACTGTATCTCTCTGCGTCAACTGAAGCTCCACTCCTAGAGGACGACTACGTCAACAACAGCCGGCGCAACTGCGCCCCCGATATGATATGACAGTCTTCCGGTAATCGAGAATCGATTTTTTTGATAGATATTGTTTAATAATGACTGTCGCGACAGATGTACAAATTTATTTTTCGTTTTCTTTTTGTATTAGATGTGTGTTCCTTAGGTCCAAGAATTTCTTCTTTCCTGTGTCTTCTTTTTTGATAGTTATTTTATATATATATATATAGTCCTTATAGAAACTTTTAATTCGAAAATATTGTTTAGAAATAACTATAAGCATATATTTATAACTATGTCAAATACAACGCTAATTTTTTAATTTTTTAATTAATTTACAATAGCATAATGAACATAACAATGGCAACTTTCTGATAAAATACTATTAGATATCGACAGTTATTAAATTATTGCTATTAAACAATAATAATAATATCATTATTACAAACCGATAGTTCTAAATAAATTTTTGGGACCACATTTTGAAGATCAAATCATTAATTTAATTGCATTAAAAATAACTGTAGATTTGACTAAATGCACTAATGAGATAATTATAATTAATAATCTAATACTGAGTAATAAATTAATTTTATAAATATTATAAATATTATAAATATTATAAATATTATAAATAATAATACAATATTATTAAATATTGTAACCCTTGATGAATTATCCATACACATAATATCCATACACATGTACATATATACGTACGCATGCGCCAAAATGTATATTTTACAACTATATTTCTATTTTTCTCATGATATTCATTTTTGATTATTGCTTTTTGTTTGGCCGCAATATTACTGAAAGTAATAGCACTAATATACAGTGATTTTTTTCGATTATGTGAAAAAAATGAGAGTGTTATCATGAATGAGCATATAATGAAAATCTTTATTAAATCTTGTGTTCGTGATACTAAAAATCAATCTAAGTCAGAACCGATAATCTTACATGTTATTTAAGAAAACATTGAAATAAGCGCCACTAGTAGAGACAGAAGAGAATTAAAACAATATGGCGTCTTCCTAACTAAAACTGGCTGAACTTCATCTCGAAGCAATATTAACCCTGAAGCACATTATAATTTCGAATATCATGATCGGCCAATCATGATTTGAAAATTAAAGGAATTAGCATGTTGCGATTGATTTATTCTGCTTGTTTGTGATCTAACATGGAAACAAAGATCGCGACACCTTCATTTTTGATATTATATATATTTCATATTATATAAAATGTATAATATTATATATCATATATTATATAAATATATAACTATATTAAGAGCATATATATTTTTTATCTATAATTACGTATAATAATTATAATAAAAATATATTATATTATATTAATATATTATTAAAAAAATATAATTGCTCTTAAGAATCGACAAAAATCTAGTAGCATTCGGGTAGATTAACAATTTAATTGATACTCTTGTATTAAATTGTGCCAAATTACAAAATGAATTGCATAATAATTATATTTTTCGTAAACAGAAAGATTGCATATAAATCTTCTTTAGAAAAATGATCAAAATAAAAATTTCAATGATTTCCCCTTGGTTCAAATATAATATACTAAAAATGTTATATTTCTATTCAAAATAAATTTAAGAGTCAAATTGAAAACTCCGGCTTCATATGTATTTCAATTGTAATATTATATTATTAAAAAATAATTTGTTTTTGTAAAATAATATGATTTCAAAGATTTGATAGAAATATTTCTAAAGTGTCAGTGTATGGACTACATTCATAATATTTTCTTATATGAAATATGCTTAAGTATCAGCTGTAATAAAGTTGAAATAGGAAAAGGAAAAGTACGGAATTTTATTTGAAATAATCATTTAATCCTCTGTTTGTCATATCATATAATTGTATATACAATATACACCCATATATCATCCAAATTGTATTACGCACAATGAAGAAAAAAATATTATAGAGGGATCATAATTGTGCTATCTTTCTTCTTCAATTATGTCGATGACATACGAAACATCGATAGCAATTAAAATCAATTAGCTGGAAATGAAATTTTCATGTGGAAAGCTTTTTCAATCTTTGTAATAAAAAAATATTGTAACATAAATAACATAAGCAAGTAATCATTTTCTTTATTTCATAAATTTTATAATTTTTTATTTAACATTAAATTTAACATTTATATATATAATATGGAAGCATATGAGCATATATTTGCACATATTATCGATAAAAATTGTTTACAATATTTAATATTGAGTCTCATGGAAAATGCCAACAAACTCTTATATAAGTGACAACTTATATAAGTAACTCTGTATATAAATGACAAAAAATTTGCTGTTATAAAAATTTATTTTCCGCAAAGATTGATTAATGAAAAATGTAATTAATGAAAAATTTCATAATTATAAGAATGTTTCTTTACGACATGCTTTATGCGAGTTTTTTGCTACTAAACTTTTAAGGTTGCAAAAATTTCAAGTAATGTTTAATAATTAAAACGTGAGTAATACATGTTGAAATTTGCCGCAAAAAAAGATGTTCTTCTAAGTATTAAGAATCCAGAAAAATGCACTTACGAGCATTTCTATATGAATTTATCGCGAAGAAATCAGAAATTAATTATATGCATTTGTGACATTTCTTTGTAGTCTCTTTTAGAGACTTTTAATACATTTTCATAAATAAATATTTTCTATGTTAATATAAATTCTATGTTATTATAACATAATTATAACACACAATTATAGTATTTATAATATCATAATTTATAACATTTATAAATATAAATATGTTATAAAAATTAGGTACTTTGTTAGGTACTTTGTATATGTATATTTTATATTTATATTCTATATTCTTTATTAAAATTATTCTTACATTATAACTACAATTTTAAATAAAATAGAATGTTACAAATATTTGAAATAGGTGTATAATATATTTTTATAATAAATATAGTCTTAATATTATAATTATCTATGTAATAAATACATACAAATACAAATTTTGAGATAAAAATGTATGCTCTCTTTTTTTATAATATATAAATATCATATAATGATATATTTTTCTTTCGAACAATTTAGAAATAACTTTCATACATAAATACATATATGCATATATACATACATATAAGGCGCGAATGCACAGCAAACATATTTTTATTATTATTATTATTATATTGTTATTATAATATTATTATAACAATATTATATTATTATATTTTTTATATTGTGATTTAATCACGCAAAACTGATAATTTTATCGATAATGTTTATAGCTTTCCGTATTCTCCGTAAGAGGTCACTAAGATCGATGTAGAAGTTACTTGTCTATCAGTATATATTATGCTCATATTTTAGTAGTGTCACAACTCTCTAACTAACTTGACGTATAAGTTATCTATTGGTCCTAAAAAGTGATTTTTATAAAGTTTCTAAAAAGTTCTAATAGTTATAATAGTACTGTATACATAATACATGCACATAATGTTCATATAACTATTATTATAGAAGCCACTTTCGATAATACATAACAGATTTATATTTTATTATTGTAAGTATTAAATTATTATCGATTATTATTAACAAGAATTAATTATTTTCTTAATCTTCAATTTAATTTAATATTTTGTTTTCTAGGCAAAAATATATTAATAAATATATGTAATATAATTAAAATATAATAATCAACAATATATGATTATCACATAAATTTGGAACTTTCAATAATATGTAATAATTTACATATATTTTATTATTGTATTATATATCATTATTATTATATCATTGATTATTTAAAAATAAAAAAAATTGTTTTCTTAATTTAATTACTCTATTTTCTCTCTTTTCCAGATAAAAAAAAATATATTAATAAAAGCATATTGATAATCAGTATATAGGTATAAATCTTTATGAATAATTTGGAATTGATTATAGCATAATAATGAATATGACAAAGAAAATCAATGTAAATTCTTCATCTCTAATTTGTTTAAAAGCAGAACTGTTAAAAAAACAAGCTGAAGTAAATGAGGTTAAACTAAAAAATCAATCCATCAGTGGATTACCACAGATAACTAAAAAAAGAAAAAGGAAAAATGTAAAAAATATGGAAAATACAAAAGAATTGATAGATTCAGATGATATTGTTGCCCATAAAAAGTCAAAATTAATGTTAGAAGCTAAAACAAGATTATATGAGAAATTAAAGAAATCAAAAAACAACAATGACAATTTCCTTGTTGACTTTAAAAACAAATTGGATGAAGAATCTGATGAAGAATGTGTAGATGAGACAATTAATGAAGAACATCCTATAGAGCCAGATGAAAATTGGGTAGAATATCAAGATTGTTTTGGTCGTACTAGAAAATGTCTACGGGAAGATTTATCATATATGCAAATGGAGAATGAATTAATAAAGCAGAAAGTAATGAAGGAAACTGCTGATAGAGACAGAGAAGAAGAAAACAAAGAACAATTTTCTACTCAGAAAAAAGAACCCGAGATAGAAATTATGAGACGGAAATGGGAGCAGCAAACACAAAAACTCGTCGACAAAGTGGATATACATTATCAAGATATATTATTCGATGAAGCGCGTGCACATGGTGTTGGTTACTATGCATTTTCACAAGATGAAGACGAAAGAGTGAAGCAGCAAGAGAGTTTAGCGAATTTAAGAAAAGAAACAAAGATGAAACAAATGGAAACAAAAGAGATCAATGAATTAAAAGAGAGAGTAGAACAGAATAGACTAAATAAAGCAAGAATTCGACAACGAATCAGAGCTGGTTTGCCAGCAGAACCTACAAAAGAAGAATTAGCTCAAAAAAATAAAATTTATTTCATTGATAATAATTATGCTGAGAAAAATAATTATGAATCAACCAAAAGTGATACAGAAAAATCTAATGATAAAATTACTCATAAACTAGCAACTGAAAGCACTGAAAAAGCTAATAGCTCTAAGGAAGAAAATGACAATGATGAAGATAAAATAAAACTCTTTGGAGAACTCTTGAATAAAAAGAACTGGTATATAATGTCGCAAGAAGAATGGATACAAAAATGTAGAACACAAAGGATTAGTAAATTTGGACCGACATATAATAATTGTATGAATGCTGAATCTTATAATAATTCTCCATGTATTGAAAAATCAGTCTATAAAGATAATAGAAATAATAATCTGGAAATTTATAATTCTGAAACTCATGATAATTCTGCTAATAAGATTACCTCTAATGAGAAATATAATCAGAATGATAAAAACAATTTCACAGGATGTGATACTATACTAACAAATAATAAAACAGAGAAAGAATTGTCTAGAAATTTAATAGAATCAACATTAAATTCAACAAGAAATTTATCTAATTCACAGCTATCTCAAGTACAACCAATTGTTTCTTATCCATTATCTCACTTATCTAGCAATTATTTACAAAATACCTATAATAATAGTGGTACATGTGCTTATGAACAACGTAAAGAAACAAATGATCTAAATATTTCTATTCCTGATAAAAATAATACCACATTAACATCTAGCGATAAGTTTACTCACGTAATCAAGCCAACAACATTTAAGTCACAGAATATAAATGAGGATAGTATAATGGCTGGCCTTAAATATTTAAGAGAGAAGTTTGAAGAAACTCATAAATAAATATAATATTTTGTCCGAATGTAAAAAAGTTATAATATTAAGAAATGTAAAAGTAATATTAAATTAAGTGTCAAGTTAAGTTACGTTAAGTTAAGTTAAATTACATTTTTTAATTAAGAAATGGAAATTAAGAAATGTGTAAAAATAATATATAGTTATGAGACATTTGTGTAAAAATAAAAATGTATAATTATTAGTATTATTTGTACATTTATACAGATTAATCTAATGTATAAATCTAATGTGTTAATCTAACTTATTTCCTACAAAGAATCAAATGCCATTTTAATTTTTGTATCTTCTTTGTAATTTTTTCTTCTGATTAGATTTAGCTGGTATAGTCATCTCTGGATCCATATCAACATCCATTGTATTATCTATAATATATATTTTCTTAAAAATGATAAAATTATCATATATTATGTTTGAACATTTAAAAAATAATAATAAAATTACTAAATATATACAAAAGAAATTAACTAAATTAATTATAATATGAATAATAAAATAAAATATACCATAATTATTAGGATTATCAGATTCCAAAATGGAATGGCAATTAGGACATCCCAAACTGTGATTCATTGTGTAGTCTTTTAAGCAATAAATATGTGTTATTGTATCACATTTATCACATTTTTTACCCTATATAATAATAAAATTAATTATTGTTGCGATAACATTCAAATGTTTCAATTCAAATAACATTCATATATATTTTGCATTTGAAGCCAATTTACATAAAATAGAATTTGCTTGCATAAAGTACAAGCTCGAAGATTATCTTCATACGTATCCCTAAAATATTGATGCAACTCTACAATACTTCTCACTCCCATATAATATTTGCCATCCTAAAAAATATATTTCTTTGTAAAACATTTATGTTTAAAAATATACTATTAAAATCATATTACTCAAATTTTATACCTTGCAAAATAACCATTTTCTATTGATCATTTCATGTAAAAATTGTTCAGCATTAGCTTTTGTTAATTTTAGATTCAACGATGAACACAAATTAAGACACCATGTACTCGACACATAATTATCATCAGAAGTAATAATTTCAGAATATACATTACGTAAAAGAGTTAATTCAGCTTGAGTAAATTCAGAATCAAAGCTAAAATAATTAAATATTAAAATATTATAATTAATAATAAAATGTCTATTTAGTAAATATTAAATAAATATTACCCAAAAGTTACATCTTGCACTATATTTACAAAAATCCAGTATAGTTGACCAGTGATTTCACAATTTGTGCATTTTATTATCATAGACAATGGTTTTAATTTTGCATTTATTTCACCTATTATTTCTACTATATTATTATGATCTAAAATTCATTTATAATTTATAATTTAATATATTTCTTTATCTTACATGTTTTATATAATAAAGCATGCACATGTTATTTTTCATATTATCTATTTCATTAAAAGTTTACATACCGAATAATTCCATTATTAATTTTTTTCCTTCATTTTCACTTAAAGCACCTTTGTGTATAATAGTTTGTAAAACAATCTTATGTTTGTTATCATAAATCATATTTGAATTAATATTTAATTAAATGAGTTATATTAAATTGTAATGAATTATAATAAAAACAATTATTACTTAGAAATTTATGAAATGATTGATAATAACTATAAACAAGATCGATATAAATAAGAATTCCTTAATTGATCTTGGATGCCTTATGCGCTAATATGCGAAACCAGATGAATTATGAATATATGTCTATATAGTGACTATACGCATATAGTCAAATTTTTCTACTAGTTAAAACGTAACTTTGTGAAACAAGGCCAGATAATAATGCTGCCCTTATCTCTTTATATGTCTAGATGATACGGTCTTACATGATTAATAACATTATCAGTATCAACAAATAATATAATATTATTGGTAATATAATTGGTAATCATAGGTAATATTAACATGATAATATTAATAATGATTTCCGGATTTTTTAATTATGGAACGTTAATATCGCTATAGGATAGAAATATTGATAAATATTGATAGCGAATTTGATCAACCAATTAATAACATTTTAATTATTATAAAGATCGCCAAACGATATAGAATTCTCATGTTTGACTTGATCCATTCTATCTACAAGCGAGCATTGGCTACATTATTATCGAACATTTTGTATATATATATATTTTTTTTATAATATTGAAGGTATAGTTAAATATATAATACTTATAAATAAAATAATTTATATTTAAGAAATAATTATAATATAATAAAAATTAATTAAATATCGCTATTCTGCCATGGCGCGCTAAATCTTTTTTAGATAATAAAGAAATTCTTATAGAGGATATTTTCTGTATATTCTGTATATCAGTTTATATATGTATAAATAAATAATGATATGTATTGATGATTTTAATATGCATTAAAATAAGATAATGGTACGCATATAACTAAATATACAACGATATTTAGATATAGAAAATGCTTCGTTCACAAATTGATTTATAGATTAAGTAATTTTATCAACAATAAATATCTTAGTCTGAAGAATTGTGGATGCATTGCGATTAGTACTTTGCATTTCAACAGAAACATTTGTCCAAACAAACAAAACATCATTCTCAAGCTTCTTTCTGGTCTAGCATATATTATTTCAATGTCGAATGCACGATTGGTGAATGTTCCAAGGTTTGAGATAGTGTCTTAATGATATGAAATTCACACATGAAAATCGGTTTTAACAGTCTAGCAGTCTAGCAAGACGCTTAAAGACGTCAAGGAAGAATCGAGAAACGAAGCGCGTTTTGTAAATTTCAACAAACGTTCAATAAACGAGAATGGCGGCTATCAGTTTATTGAATCCAAAAGCGGAATTTGCACGAGCAGCACAAGCATTAGCGGTGAATATCTCAGCCGCTAAAGGAATTCAAGATGTAATGAAGACTAATTTGGGACCTAAGGGAACCATGAAGATGTACGTATCTACACGTGCCGATCTCATACATTGAAATGGTTCTCACATAAATTTTATTGTACTTCGAAATCTTTAAAATATAAATATCTTAAAAATAAATCGATTATTCGATATCGATATTATCTATATTATCAATACAAATCGATTCTGCATTTTTAGTAATTAGGATCATAAAAAATGATGCGACATTATGATGTCACACTATTCTCCTTATTAGGACATGATTTGCATCTTACGAATAAGAAAATATATTGATGTTTCATGAATATTATTCCATGGATATAATTTTTATTTTATTTTTATTTATAATTTTTAGTTCATTATATATATTTGGTGTGGGGTGTGGGACAAGGGGGGGGGGTGGAGAGAGAGAGAGAGATAATATGCTAAAATTTAAATATAATTCAGATATATTAGAAATTATTAAATTAATTAAATTTTTAGGTTGGTATCTGGGGCTGGAGATATAAAGATTACTAAAGATGGTAATGTGCTTCTTCATGAAATGCAAATTCAACATCCTACAGCATCTTTAATAGCAAGAGCATCTACTACTCAAGATGAAATGACTGGCGATGGTACAACCAGTACCGTATTGATAATTGGCGAACTCTTAAAGCAAGCTGATCTGTATATAGCTGAAGGATTGCATCCTAGAGTACTAACAGAAGGATTTGATTTGGCTCGTGCTAAAGCATTAGAAGTATTAGAGTCATTAAAACTTCCAATCTATCCTATGAAGCAAATCCTGTTGACTATTGCAAGAACTTCGCTTAGAACAAAACTTCATCCAACTGTTGCTGACAAGTTGACTGAAATTTGCGTGGACGCAATATTAGCTATTAAACAAGAAGACAAGGAAATAGATCTGCATATGATTGAATTAATGGAAATGCAGCATAGAACAGCAATTGATACCACTTTAATCCGTGGTATAGTCACAGATCATGGGGCTAGGCATCCAGATATGCCAAAAAGAGTAGAGAATGCATATATCTTGACTTGTAATGTGAGTTTGGAATATGAAAAAAGTGAGGTAAATATATAAAGATTATAGGATATAAATAATTTCTAATTATTTTTTTTATTTTTTACTAATATTACGCAATTAGCAATCATAATAAAAATGTAATGTAGATTTTTATTTCATAGGTAAACAGCGGATTTTTTTATAAATCGGCAGAAGAACGTGAAAAATTAGTAGCTGCTGAACGTGTATTTATTGATAATCGCGTAAAAAAAATTATTGAATTGAAAAAAAAATTATGTGATGGAACAAATAAATCATTCGTTATAATCAATCAAAAAGGAATTGATCCACCATCTCTTGATATGCTTGCAAAAGAAAATATTATTGCTTTGCGCAGAGCTAAGCGTAGAAATATGGAACGTTTAGCACTTGCATGCGGTGGCATAGCTATGAATTCTGTTGATGATTTAAAAGAAGAATATTTGGGATGGGCTGGTCTTGTATATGAACATGTTCTGGTAAGTTTTTTTCATATTTTAATAATTTTTGTAATAATATTATTTTTAATAATATTATGAATAAAATTACAAATATAAAGAAATATTATAATACTATCTAAAAAATACAACTTCTATGCTCTAATTCTTTAAAAAAATTTTTTAGGGAGAAACCAAATATACTTTTATAGAAGAATGCAAGAAACCAAATTCTGTCACTATTTTGTTGAAGGTTATATGATTTATTATTTAGATCTATTATCTATATTCATTTTCTATATAAATATTTATAAAACATTTATTAATATATATATCTCAGGGTCCAAATAAATATACATTAGAGCAACTAAAAGATGCTGTGCGTGATGGATTAAGGGCAATAAAAAACGCTATTGATGATTGTGCAATTGTTCCTGGAGCTGGAGCATTTGAAATTGCAGCTAACCAAGCCTTTCAACAATATAAGGAGCAAGTGAAAGGAAAACAACGTTTAGGAGTACAGGCATATGCAGAAGCTTTACTGGTCATTCCAAAAACTCTTGGTAATTATATTTATTAATTTTTACCATTTTATTATTGCCAAGTCTCATTATTTGCATTAATATTCTTTATTTTCTTTATTCTTAGCTGTTAATAGTGGATTCGATGCACAAGATGTAATCGTTAAATTATTGGAAGAAAGTTCTACTTTGGAAGAAGCAGTAGGACTTGATTTATCCACGGGAGAAGCTTTGAAACCTATAGAAGCTGGCATTTTTGATAATTATAATGTAAAAAAACAAATTATTAATTCCTGGTAAGATATTATAACATGTTATTAATATTTAATAATTTAAATATATTGTATTTTGAACACACGCGCACACATATATATATATGTATATATATAATTGCATAAAAATTTTTTATTTTTAGTACTATCATCGCCAGTAACCTTCTTTTGGTTGACGAAATAATGAGAGCAGGATTATCTTCGCTAAAGGGTTAATTTATAATGTGACTCTTCTGTGAAATTAAAAGCTAAAGCTATTAATAATTTTTCTCACGAAATTTTAATTGAATTATATATTACAATTCATACCTGCATTGTATCTGTTAACCGAATCCATCGCTTAATCTTTAATATAAATATTAATATGATAATAAATTTTTTCATTTTAAACTTAATAGAGTAATGTTTTCTTAAGAATATTACATTTATTTATAAAGTTTGTCGCAAAATTAAAATTAAAAAGCGTACAAAGTTTTTTTCAAATACATATTTGAAAGATTATATTCTAGCTTTCTTCTTCTTTTTATTAAATAATAAAATCTTAAATTACTCAAAATTAAGTAATTATTCGCATAGTGATGAATTTATAAAAATCAAAAATATTTATTTGAGATATGGTACATATATATTATTTACAGTTGTCTTAATAGCTATTCCTATTATAATATATAGGACGCCTATCAGTCTTATCTTTTCACAAAATCTTATTCGCTGTTTTATTATTTATTGAATGAATTATTAGTTGAAAACGAGAACTGATCGTTAAAGATTTACAATATTGAAATATGTGAAAATTCTGATGTCTTTTACCCGTATACACACGTAATTCAGTTAATAAAATAGTAATTCAGTTAATATAAGAATTCAAAATATACAAGTTTTTATCCCTAGATATAGAATAAATATAAAACAATATTTAAATCAAATGTTTAAATATTTATATGATACAAGTGCATATAACATTTTATGCCTTTTATATTAATTAAAACTATTTGTACACACACTTGCTTACTCATTCTTTCTTTGTCATTCCCTCTATTATATTAAATGAAATGAATATCACAATGTTGAATAATACAATTAACATACTGATTTTACGAAAAATATTAAAAAGTTTAATTTTCAGTAATTATCGCAATGTGAATCATAATTGTGAGATAAAAGTAAGTTAACGGTTTTTGTAAATAAAAAAATTACGTTAATATCCAATATACGTTAACTTCCAATCAATCAATATCTATATACTTGAAATGCTATTTAAAAATAGATTTCTAACAATTTTTTAATTATAATTTAATTATAGTAATTACTATGTTTTTTCCATTATTTTCTGTATGTATATATACATATACACGCACATACATATGTGTATATATATATATATGTGTATATATATATATATATATATATATCATTATATATACGTCTATGTTATAAATCATCGTATTTGCTATATACATGTGTAGTTTTGAACAGAAATGAGAAGAAAGATATAATAATATTAAAATTGAAATCTTTAATGTTATAATACACCTATATTTTGCTTCTGTATAGTAAATGAATTTCATATAGAAATTATAATCGGAGTATTTTTGTTTGGCTTATATATTAATTCTCGCATTGTTTCATAAGTAATCATTATCCAAATATTATTATTGAAAAATAATTAATTGAAACTTTATATTTAATTATAAAAAAAAATTATGTCTATCTTAATTGTAGGAAATAATTATTTGAAATTAAAATTTGAAAAAGTTGCAATATATCTAGGGTCCTTCTTAATATCTTTCAATATTACTTTCGGATTGATATTGATCAATGTAGCGAGTGTGAGACAATTTACTCTCATACTATGACCTCCAACTATCATGTACGTGTTCAATTCGCTCAAATTAACGGGGTTTTTTGTTATCCCGTAATATGAACACGATTTGTGGCTATTCGTCTCTTCTTTCCCAGATTCTGTCTTTACACGCTGCGATGTTGCCAAGCGTGATGTGAAAAAACTTGATCGATATTTAGGCAGCGGATTCGTGGATTTGCGAGCAACAGCTTTAAATACACGTGGGCCGGGTCTTGAATATGAAAGAACTGATTTAGTCGTGGACTTTCTCGCGACAGCCTGACCAGGCCTACTTCTTTTCGATGTCGAAGCGCGATTCTGGCTGATTTCGTTTTGTTTGATTTGATTCGTTATCAAATTTTCAATAACCGAATCAAAATTGGAAGAATCCTCGATTCTTGTTGTAGGATTTGAATGTTTCTCAATATTATGTGCAAAAATCTGTGTCGACATACTAAAAAAATAAATTCAAAATTATTTTAATTAAAAATATCTTAAACATAAAAAATACGATAATATATGAATAAATATGACAGACATACCTTTTTGATTGATCTTCCTGCCATTGTTGTTGCTCTTGTTTTTTGAAATTCTGCGGCAGATGCGAA
Source organism: Eciton burchellii (assembly GCA_020341155.1). Lineage (NCBI taxonomy): Eukaryota > Metazoa > Arthropoda > Insecta > Hymenoptera > Formicidae > Eciton > Eciton burchellii. The sequence goes on from JAHMML010000064.1 coordinate 437,672, forward strand.
TGAAACATGTTTTGATGAGTTATTCTATCGTTATCTGTCTCGCAGAATTCTTCGCACCATTGACAGATCCATCCACGCTGTTGAACTACCGATGACGGTTTCTTTGATTGTTTTACAAAATCGCGAGGCAATACAATATTTTTGTTCATGTAATTAGTAGATGATAACTTAGAAATCGGCAAATGGATCTGCTTGTATCTGAACGGTAGATTGATTTTTACGTTTTCCAAAGTTTTCGATTCCTTGTGATTAATCGTCCAATGCCGCCTAATCTGCGATAATGATCTGTTGTGAAAATTACAATAGAAGCAATTATAGATCGCAGTTAACATCGTATTGCTATTAAACATTATGCATTCTTCTTCCACATCGTCGAATGTATCAGAAATATCGATCTCTCGTTTCTTAGGCGATGATGGTTTATTCCTCGCTTCGAAGAATCCAATCATCGTCGATGATATTTCTTGATATTTCAATGGTAACGAGGCATGATTGAATTCACAGTGTTCCTGTAATTCAACTTTCAAAGAACAACTAAAGGTACAATATGAGCATTTAAGATTGTGTTTATTAGAAGCGGCGTGCATTCTCATATGCGATTTCAGGCCAGTATAATTTACGGCCGTAAAATCACAAATTTCACATTTCTCTCCGATATCCATACGATTGTTGATAACATCGCTGGTGTCCTTGTCTTTGTTATCATTACCGCCACTAATGCTGCTGCCATTGCCATTGTCGTTGTTACCGTTACCGTTACCGTTGCCATTACCATTGCCATTGTCGTTACTGCTGCTTTTATTGTTGCTGCTACAGTTGCCGTTGCCACCACCACTATTACCACTGTCATTGCCATTGCCATCACCATTGCCGTTGCCATTGCCATTGTCATTGCCATTGCCATTGCCATTGCCATTGCCATTGCCATTGTTATTGCCATTAGCACTATTAGTGCCAGTGCCAGTGCCGCTGCCGCTACCACTGCCACTGCCACTGTCGCTGCTGTTGCCGCTGCCGCTGCCGCTACCGGTGCCGCTGCCGCTGCCGCTACCGCTACCGCTACCGCTGCCATTGCCATTGCCATTGCCGTTACTGCTGCTTTTATTGTTGCTGCTACAGTTGCCGTTGCCACCACCACTATTACCACTGTCATTGCCATTGCCATCACCACCATTACTATTACCACCATTATCGCTTCCATTGCTGTTATCATTTGAATTTAATTTCCGCTTTTTACTTTTCGATGGGAGAACAAGACCGTATTCTTTCTCCCAAAATTCATTGGTCAACTTTACGCTTCCCCATGCAGATGGATTCTGTATAATCTTTTCCGGATCATTCGGATGCTTTGAACGAATATGTTGACGCATAATCGTTTCCGAATTAGTACTGCGATCACAATAAGGACATAGAAGGAAAAGTCGTTTCAGATGGGATAATTGAACATGCAATTTGAATCCTCGTAGACGGGTAAACTTCATTTGACAATGTTTACAGATTAATGGTTTTTCCAAGATCTCAGTAGTTTTCTTATGATCTGTGAAATTACATGATTATATAGGATACATTTCATTTTTACAAATGATAACTGGAATATAATATAATTTATATACTTACATTTGTCATTTTCTGGTTCGTTTTCATTGTTCTTACTTTTAAGTGTTTCGTTCTCTTTCATATAAATCACAACATCCTCATCTTTACTATCACTATCATCAATATCTATATTATTTTTATTGGTAGCTGAAAGATTATTCTGTAAATTGGTTGTAGATGCAAGATTCACGGTCTTTTTCTTAACTTGAACTGTTTTCACGGAAATTATTTTATTGACTTCTGGACTTGTGACAGATATATTAGTAGGAATTGCTATATTTTTACAAGTGGTATTAGCATGTTGAAATGCTTTTATTATATCAGTCTGCTTTTTTAGTAAAGTCATTACCTGCAAATTAATTATATAACATTTATAAGAGCATAGGTTTATTTGCAGTAAAAATAAAATAAAAATGAAACTGATAAAATAAAAAATAATTATAAAATGCATATATATATATATATATATATATATATACACATATGTATATATGTATAGATATGTATATATGTTTATAAAAGAATATATAACATAGTTTAATAAATTTTTATAAATATATACCCATTCTTCAATCGCATTATCCGGTGAAAGTGGTTCATGTTCTGGATATTCTCCATTGTGACGCTTTCCAAAATGTTGCAATAATGCATTACGATTGACTGATAGATATCCACAAGCTTTGCAATGCCATCTACGCGAATATACAAGATTTTTAAATAATTGTAACACTGATAAAATGCAAATGCAAATATGGTAATATAAAAAAAAATGCAAATATGGTTAATGATCACTTATTAAAATGTTTTATATTATATTTTTAATATATTAAAAAATCGTCTAAGAAATTTTTTAACATATTAAAAATATAATATAAAACATTTTAATAAGTGATCATTAACCATATTTGCATTCATTTGTTATACTTTATTAATAGACATAAGATACAACACAAAGGTATATTAGCACTAAAAATAAAATTCAATAAAAGTCAATTTCATTTCATTTTCTATTATCAATTTACGTTCAAATCGTGTTATAAACTAGTTTTTATTATTACTGCTAATTATTATATATAGTTATCATTAGCAATACTCATCCTATTTTGATATAAAATTTAATGAATGATTTTGCTAGTTTCAGCAATGAATAATAGAACACAAACTATTTGTGATCTTTTTATGAAGTGTTGCATACTATGAACTTTACATAAATGTATTTATGTGTGTATATATATATATATGTATACATATATATATATATATATATATATGTTATATATTCATATATTATTATATGTCAATATATATTATTATACCTTGCATAATTCAATTCTCTATAAAGATGATCTCTCATATCGTGTTTATATTTTGTCTTGAAATGATTGCATAATGTGCAGATGTACAGATTACTATCCGGTTTGCCATAAGGTCCGAATCTTCCAACATCTGAGTCATTAATGTCATTGAGTTCAGTTGTATCCATTTTCAATTTTTTGGTTGGTTTATCATCAATGCTATGCAAATTGACTTTACTTTGTACATTTTCTTTTGTAATTTGTTCTTCGCCTTCTACTTCTGCGTATACTTTTTCGCATGACAGAGATCTCTTTGATTTCTCTTTGGATTGCTTATTATTTTCATCCAGAGATGTTGATTTTCCAGTTGATTTTATTTTAGCTGTTTTCGTTGATATATCCACATCGCTCTTGCGTTTGCTTATCTTTGAAGACACAGATGATACTTCGTTTATCGCCGGGATTTCAATATCTTCCTCTAAAAGAATTCCACGAATATGCCGAATCCGCGGCATGCTTCTTCTCCAAAGCGGCGTCGTATCAAAAGGCTCTTCTTGCACACCTTGTTCAGTGGCTTCCATATTACGTTTATTGACTCCTTTTATCCTTTGATATATCGTGATATAATCGACATTAGGATTATGTATGTGTTTATTACTTATGTGTTGTTCAAGAAGTATCTTTCCACTTGTCTTAAACGAACATAGGGTGCACTTATACTGCGAATTTTCATCATGAATTGTTGTTGCATGAATAGTTATATCGGCTTTATAAATACATTTAAAGTCGCAGAGATTGCATTTCCAGTGATTGCCGTCCGGATCAGGCATTTCTTCTTCCGCTTCCTCTTGAATTGATTGCTGAATATTCTCTGTATTTTCCAGTTCCCTTATCACCTTCACGAAAGGTCTCTTTTCTGGATGTTTATCGGTAAGATGTCGTTCCACAACATGTCTAGGTGAGATTTCAATACTATCAGACAGCATAGAAAATGCATTTACACATATAAAGAAATCTTAAAACATTTAACAAGTTCATTTTTCTTTTTATATGTATTAATTCTTTTGATTGGAGAATGATATACTTTTTTTTCATTAACGTTTTTATTCTTTTGTTTATTTGTATTAGTATTTAGTATAAATTACATTATACTTGTTATATGTTTTAAAATTATATTTTATATTTATAACGTTGAAATTGTATAAAATTATTCTAAAAAATATATATAAAGTAAATGATGTAAACATATGCAAACCTGTGATAATGATGATGATTACAATGAGAACATTTATATAATCTCGTGTCGTGCATTTTTAAATGAACGCCCATTTTATCGATCATTATATTTTGACTCTCTTGACCAGGTATTGATGGAGGACAATGTGGACAACGAAAATATGGTTCTTCTGAATGTAGAGCTTTCAAATGATATCTTAGCATCGCCTCATCTACCGTTAAATAATTACATTCTGCTACACCACACACATACCTGTTTCACAAAAAAATAATCATTAAAATAATTATTAAAATATATTTCCAATACATCATATTCATTTTTCTAAGCTTTAAAATTTTTATCTTAGATACCTTTTATGTTCCGGTACAAACTTTGGTATACCATTATCTTGTTCGTTATCTTTAACAATTTCTTTCGGTTTCCCTCCCATTCGGCCATTTTGATGCGAACTGCTTGCTAAATTTACCATTTTATCAAACATTTTTTCCTTTTTATCTAAACAAGGAACAGGATTGACTGGTCCTATTTCAGGTACGGTTTCATCTTTAGCATGTAATTGCAAATGTCGGATAATATTTGTTCGAACTTTCGTAGTATAAGGACACACAGCACATTGTACTTCCCGATTGTAAATTGCTTGACGTGGTAATTGTTCGATCTCATCTGGATTAAATGATAATTTCTCATTATTTGTCGTTTTTTCTTTTTCTAGATCCATTCCAAGTTTTGCACCTTTACGTTTCTTAGTTTTTCGTTCAGCTGCGTCGAAAGGCTGTGCAAAATAACAATAACAATAATAATGATAATGATAACAACAATAATATATTTATAAATATTTATATTTATTTTCTATAAATATTTATAAATATAAATATTATTATATTAAATCTGTTTTTTAAAAACATGTAACATAATCATATACGCGCGCATGCGCATCACGCAGAGAGAGAGAGAGAGAGAGAGAGAGAGAGAGAGTATATATATATGTGTACATAGAAAAAGAGCTATGGAAAGAGAAAAAAAGACAGAGTTGAAAAAGATAAGAATGAGAGAAATAGAGGAACAATGAAAAAGACGAAAAAATACTTACAATTGCATGCACGATAAAAAGACCATCAACTGATGGATTTGTTGGATCCGCAGGCACTAATTTTGTATTAGGAAATTTGTGTTTTGTTTTCATATGAGCAGTAGCTTGATATGAAACTGCATATCTCATTTTGCATTGTGAACATCCGAAACGCTTTAAACCATGAGCTTTCAAATGCTCCAAAAGAAATCCGATTTTGACAAAACGTTTCTTACAATGTGGACAAAACAAATTTTTGTTAGATACTCCAAGATTACATTCTTTCATATGCGCTCGCAATAGAGATGCATTAAGTGCTGCAAAATTACAATTTGAATATCCACATTTATATAGTTCAAGTCCGGCACAACCAGTATCTTTAATATCATCTAAAGTCAAAGGTTTTTCTTGTTGAGTACTCATGAGAGAATATGTCGGTGAATTCTCAGGAATGCATTTATCCTTAGTTGTATGGCATATAAGCTGTTTTTTTGTCTCTGTACTTTTTTTAGAATCTGAATCCATCATTTGATTTGTATTATCTTCAGCGTTTTTCTTCTCTACAATTTGTCTCTCATTTTCAACATTTTCTAATATCTCAATATCACTATCTTCTGTTTTACTTTCTAAGACTGCAGTATTATCTTTGAAGAATGACGTATTATCAGAATTTACACCAAAATTTTTTAAAATTTCCGGATGATCAAGAAGATTGGTATTGACAAATTCATCGTTACAATTGAATTCATTTGCACATTTTAACGGATCTATTGTATTAGTTTCCTTTACATACGATTCTAATTCTGGCTCATGAAGAATCTGATTTGTATCATATTCATTCAATTTGCTCTTTTCTGATTGCGAAAACGACTTATTTTCATCGAGTTTGTTTAATACATATTCTTCATGCAAAAGCTGTTTTTCAGAAGAATTATTACTCATGTTTTTAATAATAGTGCTAAGAGACGAGTCTTTGCATTGCTTTGTTGAAATATTAGGAATATTTGCAGCAATTTCTACATTATTTGAATTACTATTGATTTTTTCAACAAAACTAGATTTCAATTTTTTCGGATTAGACTGTTCTTCATCTAAAATAGTCTCATTTAAAACATTTTCATTCAACGAAGCTATAGAAATCTGCTCATTTGTTATGTTTTCCATGGAAGCGTTTTTTTTAGGAATATCAGTTTTCGAATTATCATTTTCTTCATTGATGCATATAGGAACTTGTTGAAAGTCATCGAAAGTTTGTAGAATAAGTTGTTCCACAATGTCCATATGACGTGTTGGCTAAAATATGAATAATTATATATATATATATATATATATATATATATATATATATATATATATAATATTATAATACATTATATATATATAATGTATTATAATATAATATACATACATACATACATACATACATACATACATACATACATACATACATATATACATACATACATACATACATACATACATACATATATATATACATACATACATACATACGTACATACGTACATACATACATACATACGTACATATAAATATAGTTATTAATCATCCTAATTATCATATTGGTTATCTTAATTAATTAATTTAATTAATTATATATATACATCTATTTATTAAATTATGTAATTAGGAAAGATATAAGTTTATTTTATTTTTGAATAAACTTTTATTCAAAAGTATTCAAACTATTTTTACCGATGAAGGAAGCGTGCGTTCAACAGCCTGAGGCAATCGATTGCAGTGAAAGGCGCTCAAATGCTGATGCATTTCAGATAAAGTTTCAGCACCATATAGACAATATAAACACTGATACTTGGAAAAGCCGTGCAACTTATAGTGCTGAAAATATTAAAATTAAATTAATAATATAATCACTTTCTTGTTCCTAACAACAATCAATTAAACAGAATACACGAAATACTTACAAGAATCAATAATTCTATCGTCGTATAAGTGCTAGTGCATAAATGACATTTATATATATGCCTGGTCGAGAATTGAGAAGATGCTTGTTCTGTCTTCAAGTGTGTGATAAATGTATCAAATACATAAAAAGACTTTCCACAATCTGAAAATGAAATTATTATTCAGTGATTTTATCGGATATATAAAAATATGTATATTATATCACAATAACCGGAATTAATGATTATACCATGGTTGCATACAAATGGCATTATATAATCATTACGATTAACATTTTCTTGCTTTTGGGCTGGTTTTATCATTTTGCCCATTAAAAAGCGAAACTTGCTACCAGGGTGATGCAGTGCCTGAAATGTTTAATTAGTCATTTACATATATTATTATTTTTAATATCAATTCAAAATTTAAAATTCTGATATTACTTGATGTTGTTGCACGTAAGACGGTACAAGTGCGCGGTAAAAACAATATGCGCATTGGTATTGACAATGACTGTGCTTCTCCCACAGATGAGTTTTCATATTAGGCCAATCACTTAGAGTCGTATAACAATAAGCGCATTTTTGAAAATCATGTGGTGGCAAGTTGTTCTGTTTGCTGACTTCGTCATGATGTTGATGATAATGTTGGCCAAAAAACGTGAGCGAATCGGTTGTGTAATGACATTCGCGACTCATACACTTATAAAAGTGAACAAGCTTCAGTTCTTTCATCATCGTCGTATAAGCATTTATAGATTTCAGCTTAATCATAATAGACGAAATTGATGGTTCTTTAGGTTTAATTAACGTGGGTGTACGCACCACTTTTAAGATCTTATAATTCAGATTTGACGATGGATTTGCTGATGAAACGGCTATTGGTCGTGTAATAGGATCTGTTATATTAGTTTTACTTAATGATTGGAAAGTAATCTTATTATCCAACGGAATAATCTTCGATGCTGAAGCAATGGGCACGAAATTCGTGCTCATCAGATGAGCGGTAACAGGTTTAGAGACAGATGGTGACAAACTTTTGATTGGAAGTAATGTCACACGCTCCGATGTAACCGGCTGCACGTGATCTTGTGCATTCGAATTCGCCTGTGCCATAACGTTTAGCTTTTTTAATATTAAAGGCTGATTTGGTTTCTTCAGTGATAGCATTTTATTTTTTGCAGGAGAGATCTCTACTGCCTTTCTGATATTGTTTATCTAAGGACAATAAATCAAGATAACATAAGATAAATAATAAAATTAAAAAAGATAAGATAATAATAAAAGTAAAAAACTATAAAAAATTAATATTTTAAAGACAGAGAAAATTGTGATATGATTTGCTTACAATAGAACTTTCAGTTTCATTGTCGGATCTTGGTGCAAGGCTCACCACATTTTCGATCTTTAAGAATGAACATTCTTCTTCTGTATCCATTTCTAATATATCTGTTGTGTTGTTTGATTGAATTCCATCTGTCATATATAATATTATCTGTTATTACAAATACATATTTACATCTATCATATGATATATTTTATGTAATATATGTTAATAAATGAATTTTTTAATATTACATAACTGTTTACTGTAAAATATGAAAAATATTGAATATGATTGAATACCTGCACTGGCAGCTCGTGTATTTTCTCGATCATGAGAGAATTGTGCTGGCATGGACAGCATATCACCACTCAATCGCCTAAACCTAATAAAATTCTTTGGCGGGTTGACTGAAGAATCATTACATGACATTGATACTCGTTCTGATATTTCCACATGGTCAATATTTTCTATCAACGAATGATTAGCATTAATGCTTGATGCAATATCCGGAGATTTTGGAATTAATGATGCAGAATCGCATTTAATGTCCATTTTGTTTTCAAACTTTTCAGGCATCGTTTCTAACGGCTTGGCGCTTTGTAATTGAGCAACTAATCTTTGAATCGTTGTCAACATCGGATCTCGTGACGATAATACACTCATGTTAGATGTCTCTTTCAGAATCATGTTGACATCTGTCGGTTCGGAATCTGATTGTTCGCTGCTGGAATCTGATTCAAAAACTGGCGCTGAGCGTTCATTATCACTAATTTCACCATCGCTTTCATCATCTTTCTTATGTGAGTCCATGGTTGAAAGAGGGTCCCAAATCTTTGTATCTGTCTTATCATCCACATTATTTGCTACTGTCGATTTATCGATAACCGAGTGTTCTTCTGTAAATGAAGATCTATCCTCTTGACTATTTGACCGACATAATGTATTCTTCTTAATAATGACGGATTCTAAGGATTCTGCTGTTGAATACGTAACAGATAATGAGGAATCTATTGTTTCTAAAGCATTCGTTGCATTAGATTGCATTGGATTACATTCGGGAATAGAATTAACAATTGTATCTGTACGCATTTTGTCTTGCAATTTGTCTATTATAGATAAACCTGACTTAGAAAAATTTTTTAACAGAATGCCAATATTATTAGCGACTTCTTGCATCATTTTCTGTCGTTCTCGTTGTATTTCAACTTCTTTGTTTTCCAATTCTGGTGGACAAACAAATATGCTCAAATTATCGGTATTCACCGAACTTTCTGTTTCTCCTTGAGATACCCTGGATTTTTCGTTAGTTTCTTCTTTCTTAATCTGGATATTTTTCTTTGTTTTTGATTCATGTATGTTACATTCTTTGCTAATATTACTGTTGTTTTCTTGAGATTCTCTTGTTTTTATAATATTGATTTCCAATACGTCTTTATCGTCCACATTCTTAACTTTAGAGAACTCTAACTTCGTTTCTTCAGCGAAAAGCTTTTCTGTATTGATGGGTATCGGTTTTTGTGATGTTTCATTGCAATTTACGGCGACCTCAATAGTTGCAGACATGTTAATCTTCAGAATTTCAGTATTTTTTTTATCTCGATGCCAAAATTCCACATGAACTTCCACATTGTTTCGTTTCAATTGTACATAATTGCATTCACGACACAAATAACCATAGATCTCGCCTTCTTTCGGCACATCATCTTCTGATGCGGATTCACTGAATGTATCGTTGTGTTTGCGACACATTTTGTAATAATGCGTCCTCATAGACGCTTTGGCCACGGCTTGATACGGACAACTATTACAATGAAACCTATATTCGCCCGTATGTGTAGTACAATGTTCATAGAATGCTTCTATTGCTATATCTGCTGCGCCTTCTGTCACAAAGCAGCAAAATCTACAATGAAACTTGCATATTTTGCCTATAGTCTCTACAGATTTCATTCTATCGTTTTCAATATCTGCAATCGCGGCCTTAGCATCTACCAACTTAAGACGTGCGATCAATACTTCCCTTTCGGGATGATTCATTTTGTAATGATGGACGATATTCTTACCTATAAAGATACATAGTAAGCACTTGTACTTATCCTGGCCAGTCCATACATAATCCATTAATCGATCGATAGTTATCTTGCGAAATATCTCTTCCATCACTTCATCGTAAACAATTTTCGATGATTTTCTAAAATTCATAGCTATCATATCGGTATTACTTGGCATAGCGATGCTATTTTTTATGCTTTCTGTTTTTTCCATTTTCTTCTCGCTGTTTACTATTGATTTATTTTCTTCAGAAGAGAGAAATGATTCCTCTGAAAATAATTCTCTACCTATATTTGAAGATTCTGATAATGCAGCATTACTTAATTTAATATCATTTGCAACATCATCAGGATTATTTATAAGTAGTTTAACATTATCGCAAATCATTCTGGAATTTATAGGATCTACATTTGCGTCTGTATTTGCAAGGTATTTATCGATAGAACTTTTTGTCAAAGCTTTTTCTGTCATCGTAATATTATTATCTTCCAATAACGTTCTATCACTTTCTACAACATTCATCGATATACTTGTTTCATTTCTTTTTTCAATATTTGTTTGAGTAGTTTTGAGAGAAATTAATGAACCCGTTTTTCTCTTTTTCTTTTTAGTAGATACTATACCCATTTGCCAGCTAGATCTTTTTTTCTTTTTTTTTACAGAAGACTTCTTCGCATTCGTCTCGATATTTACTAGATCATTCGTGTCATCATCAAAATCTGCTTCGCTACCTTTATCAGTTGATGCTTTTTCTGTCGTTGCCGGCACCAGCCCAACTAATATATTACTTAATAACTCCTCTTTAGTGCACGTTTTAGCTGCACTACCGTTTGTTTTGTTTTCCACAATTGTACTACTTGACATAGACGTATCAGACATTACACTTTCTTCATCTGTCAAAGATATTCCATCTTCGTTCTTATCGGCGATGAAGGATTTCTTCTGCTTCATATTGCGTTTACCATTCCTTACAATTCTTTGTCGCTTCGTATTAATCACTGTGTCCATCAAATCTTGATCAGATTGTTTTTCCTGATTTGAGACTGGTTGAGGAGAAATATCCACAGCGGCAGCTAATTCAGATACATCTATTCCAAAGCTCTCATCAGATGAACTATCGAACATTACTTTAGACGAATCTATCTTCACAATATCTGCTTTCTCCACAACCACTCGTGGCTCTTTTACGGAATCCTTATACAAGACACGTTTAGATTTGCGCAATGTATCACATGATTCCTCTTCATGATTCTCTTCTTTATCCGGCACATTGTTATCAGTATTAGTTAATAATTTTTCTGTCCGCAAAGCTAACGGTTGATCTTCTTCGCTATCAGAATTAAAAATAAGCTCTTTGGAGCAAAAACGAACTGCCGCTCGTTTAACATCTTTTTTATTCTTGGTTTTTGATTTATTTGATCTTAAAGCTTTTTTAAATTTAGGATTATTAGACTCATTTGTTTCGAAATTCGGCTCGACTATCTTTTTATCAAACGTACTTGATAACATCTCATCTTTCTTAAAATTATTCGATGATGTATTTGAATTTATTCCAGAGGCAAAACCTTCTTTTGACATCCGGCACATCCGATAACCCGTTGCTGTCACTACATCTTCGCTAATGAACATTTCTCTGATATCTTCTTGTAACATTTCCAAAGAATTTCTTCTCTTCGTTTTTACTTTTGGTTTGTCATCAGAAATGTCATCAGCTCGACTATTTGCAACATTAGGAATAATAGATACTATACAATCTGAAGGATTTTTATTTAGATTTAATGACTGTTTTGTGCTATCTGTATTCTTTGATTTTTCTTCCAAGATCCGATTGACTCTATCGACTTTATCTTCAGTTTGCGTCTTTTCTTTATTATTATGTTTATCTTGTATGATATTTAATGAATTATTAATCTGTTTATCACTTTTCAATCGAATGTTAATCTTTTTATTATTATTTCCCAATCGATCATTTTTTATTTCAATTTCTTTCTCTAATTGCATATTTGTAATTTTGTTATTATCATTTGCTTGAACGTTATGCTTTTCGCTATTATTTTCTAATGACTTATTACTTGCCGTCTTAGTAACATCTTTAGCTAGCGCCTCATCTAAATTATTGAGTGCTATTGTTCTTCCGACTTTTTCTTTTAAACTTTCAGTACTTGTAGAAGTTACAGGAATCAATTTTTTTCTTTCGTTACTTGCATCAATGTTCGTACTTAGAATTCCGAGTCTTTCCGCAAGACATTCATCATCTGAACTATCCGACATAATCACTCGCCTCTTTTTTCTGGCTTGTGTCTTTCTCGGTTCAATCGCTTCTTTATCTGAATTACTACTCTCAGATTCAGAATCGATGATTTTCTTGATTTTCTTGAGTTTCTTGGCTTTCAATGCTTGTCCAAGCTTCTGTATTAGTTTTGCTTGTTCAACTAACTTTTTACCCTCGCCAGATTCGAACGACTTTTTGATTAGTGCCTCGATTAATTCTTGTGTTACCTCCTCTTTGGATTTTACTCCATCCGTTTCTAATTCGTTTTTGCCCTTATCAGTTACAATATCATTAAACTTGGAATCATTCATCACTGAATCCGCTTCGCCAATCTTTACTTCATTTCTATTCATCTCTTCGACAAGGGATGAAATGTCATTTTGTTTTAATTGGATCAAATTCTCCATTACATTATTACTATCGCTACTACTGCTCACTTCAGCGTTCGTATCTTCTTTAATATTTTCGGAACGTAAAACGTTGGCCTTTTTATTATTGCTTTTTACATGCAGCGATTTGGATGAACTTCCTTCACTTCCTTTTGATTCATTCGTGATATAATTCGATTGCAATGGTTCAGATCGCTTAATTTTCGGAATTCGAAATTTCTGAAGACTGGAATTTTGACAAGACTTTGTATCGATTGCACCATAAAGACTCTCTAACGGTGATTGCATCTTATCTTTTAGCAATTTCTCTGCTTTTTCTTTTTCAGGTTCTTTTTCAGATTTTTGCAACTTCGATTTTTCTTTTATCGGTGTCATAGTTTTCGTTGGGCTGAATGGCGGTATTATCGGTAATCGTTTCCTCGTGTCTCTTTCGTTTTGAATATTATCTTTGGCTTTGATTGGCATATTCGTGTGTTTATCTTTGGCAAGTCGTGGATCTCTGACGGAACCGCTGATTTCTTTGGTTTGATTCGAGTTTGTTACATTGTGATCTTGCGATCCGCGAACACGCGGATCTCGATTCGCGAAACGATTAGAAAGATTTTCTCGATCAGAATGACCGTCTCGTGACCGACGCATGTCGCGATTGAAAGTGAGTCTTATTTCCGTTCTGTTTCTTTCATTATAATACCCGTCTCTTCCTCGACCTCTGTTACATCTGTCTCTATCTCGCGAGCCCCAAGGACAGGGTGTATTAGATCGCGGATAAGAAATTGCGGAATTTTCTATTTGGATTCCACAAGAAATCATATTTTCATAAGCAACATCATTTATTCTGTTAGGAGTCTCACCCCAAGTTGATCTCACGTGAGAGTACTCCGCCGAAGGTCTATCAAAGGTCGGATCATAAGATCCCTGACCTATCTGAAAGCTTCTATATTGTGGAGTGACTGAAAATCCAGAAGCAGATCTTAAAGGAGATATTTCTTCTCGAATATTCTCCGGCCTTATCGCATGATTTATGTCTTGAGATCGCACAGTAGAACTGATCAGCGGTCTAGGTCCAGTAGATAAATTCGACGGAAATTGACTTGATCTAAATTCTATTGGATGTTGGTAGGGATGTTGAGTAGATGATTGTAGAGATGGATTAGACATTCCACCATAAACGGAGGATTGTACCCATTGTGTATTATTAAATTGATCGCTAGTAGACGACCAATGCATCTGATTCATATGCGAATTATAATAATCAATGCCTTCTATCAAGAACTCACTTTCTAATCTAGTTGTACCCGTTTCTTTCCATCCTTCCGACGGTATGTTTGGACGTCTTTGATATAACGAAGAGTTTCTTTCATCTGATTTGTTCACAACATTTTGATGAATCTGAGGCGACGTTTCATTAACATTAGATAACTTATCTTTTATAGTTTCATGACCATGAACATCACGTTGACGCGGATATTTCTCATAATTATCTGCATAACGCAGTTCCTGAAATTTTGAATTCGGAGAAGATATTTGCGATATTGATCGATGATCATTTGATTGATAAAGCGATTTCTTGATCTCATTTGACTTTACGATTGAAGTTGTTCCCATACTTGAGATGGATTTTCTAGTGGTAAACTTAACATTATAATTGATCTCTTCCCATCGTTTCTCATTTTCTCTGACTGCCTCAGAAAAATTCTTTACAGCTTTGTCATCTTTATTTGCCAAATTCATTTCTTGTTTACTCAACATTTTTTTGTATTTCGTGATATTTTCATCTGCTTTATCAGCTTTTTTTTCGGCATCATTTTCGTCATTCAACAACTTGGCCAAATCTTCCATAGATAACGAAGGTTTACTGGAAGCAGGTGGTGAAAGTAAGAGCGGTATTGATGGTGGTTTCAATATGGACTTTGATATATTATGGTTATCCTTCGATTTAGGTGATGCAATTCTAGATTTTGCGAATAGTATTTCGGGATCGGGAGAATTGAGTCTTACTTCCGGAACGTTTACAGGTGATTCTGATCTAGAGGCGTCTCCCGAAATATCTAAATTTAATTTGTTCTTTTCCACAACCGTAAATCGGGAAGACATTGGAACATTTCGTGAGCCCAATGTATAATTCTTGCTGCTATCATTAATCTTTTGTGGCAGATTACTACTCACTAATTTCGCTGCGATTGCTACGTCATTATCAGAATTAGTCGATTGCCAATCATTCTTGTTTTTCATATGCCTTTCTGATTCTTCCAACATGTCCCATTCGGAAAATGTGATATCGTCTGTATCAGGATCTATTGGCAATGAAATATTTTTCGTATGTTCTGTAAGTGTGATAACTGGTATTGTTTTGGATTTAATTTGTTGCCGTCTGCTGCATTTTTCTTGAGATAAATCTATACTCCGTTCAGTAGGAATTATTATAGGTAGAATTTGACAATCAGGACTGGAAGATCCGCCAGGATCTGGACTCGCCGGCGTCTCTTCAATTTCCTTAGCTCTTGTCGTTTGCAATGATTGCTCTTCTTTGTCATTTTGATCCGATTTTGCATTTTGCAACAATCTAAAAATTATAAAAATTATTTTTCGCTTAATATCTCATCTCATATTCTCATTATGAAAGAATGAAAAAGCAATCAGTGATGAGTAAAGTTAAACATTTATAAATTATAAATTTCAAATATATAAGTACACGCATATATAGCAGTAGGAATGTGTTTAATTTTATTTTATTACATACATATATCACAATATTTTGTATATTGCATTATTATGAAAAATAAAAAAATATTACGATTTTCAACACAATTATTACACATTTTTTTCATAATTATTACTATCTAATTACTTACTATCATTATTATTATATACTATGATTATTATTATATTATTATTATATCATTATTATCATATACTACTATTATTATTATATTATATACTATTCATTATTATTAAATTAATATAACACTTACGTTGAAGATTGTAACGTAGAAACATCATTTTGCTTAATTGGCAATTGCAAACCAGGTGTATTTCCCTGAAACTCGTGTCGAATTAGAATGATTAAAATACAAAGATCAAACATGCACACTACGAAAGCCTGAAAACATTCAAAGAACTTTAAAGAAAATAATGAAAATAATTGATGTTATAGATATATAAGGAATTTAGGATTGAATAAGTTCTACATTTTTAAAGACTAGGAAAAACAAATGCTTATATACAATCAATTACATTAGTTTTTTCATATCTACATGCGACAATTTTTAGAATAAATTTCTGCAAAGCAACTTTTTTTGAACTTTTTCTACTATATTAAAATATATAGATTGTATAAATATGAATATTATATAATTTCTACAACTGAAGTAACTTCTAATTAGTTTAAATTATTTTAAGATAAAATATGATAAAATATAATAAAAATATAATATATAAAAAAACAACGTTTAATAATAAAATTACAATATATATATATATATATATATATATATATATATATATATATATATATATTATATCAAGTTCATACACAGTGTTCATATACATGTATAGCCTAAAAGAACATCCTAGATTTTTTAATTTTGAATCTTCCATTTTTCTTTCTTTAATATGAATTCAGATTCAATTCTAATTCTTCTTTCTCTTCTTTTATATAATAAAATTTGTATTTATTTACAAAATTGTTTTTTTTAGAGAATTAATCTTAAACCAAACGAAGAAAATCAAGTAATAAAATGAATATATAAGTATAAAATAATGTAAATAGAAATAGAATAAAGTATATATTTTAATACATAAAGTATACACAGAATATATATAAATGAATATAAAATGCCTTAAAATATCCATTTTTTAACATTCGAAAAAATATATATGTACACATATATAATGAAACTTGATTAATAAATGATTAAATGATTAAATCAAATAAAATGATTAATAAGTCTTGTAATTAAACAAGCTGATTCACTAATAACACATCAAACATAAAAATCTATGTACTCCAAATATAATACATATAAGATTTATAACATTCATAAATATTTTCATCATTATTACAAATAGGAGAAAATTCATAAGACTTAGATCTCAAGAAAAAATAAATCGAATTAAAAAGAAAACATTCAGAAAACATGATTTTTCTTTTTTTAAGCATATAATTTCACATGAAAACAAATTTATTATTCTTATCGCAAAGTTCTTTCTAATTATTTTATGTAGAAAAGTACTGCATACAAAAATATTTCGTAAGTAATCGATGTTATAATAATATTGTAATATTTTTATGGAGAATAATAGTATTGTCTATGCAAAGAAAAAGATAGTCTTAAAATTTTTCTAATGTCCATTAACATAAAAAGTATTTTTTTTATTTATATTTCTCTTGAAACTACTTTATTATTTCAAAAAAAATTATCGTATTTTAAAGTATCTTTAAAAACAATGAAGATTTCAAATGGAAATAAATATTTAGACGAATTATTCAAAAATAAACATGTATATGTTACACTTATATATGTATATGTATACACTTACCTTTTCTACTCTACTATGCAATTTCTGCAGAACATCTTCACATCGTTGTAATGTTTCAATCTTTAGCCTGTTATATTAATATGTTAATTAATTATTGTATATCTTGAATATCATATTTTTTATAATCTTTTAATAATAACAATACTTTTCAATAATTTCAATAAAAGAATTTTATAAATCAATAAAAGAATAAATATAACTTGTTCACGAATTTGTGTACATCTGATTACAATCTAAACGATATAATGCAAACTTTTAATACACTACATACTTTCGCTTGCTATTTGACAAAATCCCATGCAGACTCTGCATTTTCTGCAACTGAATTTCTCGCGATTTATCCTTAACGTTTTGTAGCCTCTCAATCATCGCTTCCAAGAATGGAATATATTTTTGCATTTCTGCAAATTTTTTATCGTATTCATCCATTTTGTTTCTTGTTCTTGATTAATCTATATTCAAACAAAATATATTTTTTCTTTTGGACTGTAATTATTATTGTAATTTATTGTTTAGTTTATTTAGTATTATTTATTTTGTATTATTGTTTGTATTATTATTCATATTTTCGACATGTGTGTATCCGAGAAAAAATTTTATATATATATAAAATATATATCAATAATAACAATATATACATAAATATATATCAATAATAACATACATATAAATATGAATAATAAATAAATTCAATATTATAAAAGAAAATCAGATTAATAAACTTTAAATATAAATACATTTATCTTCAATAAAGTATGCACAATAGTAAGAAAAAATTGCATAATAGAATGAAGAAATTAAAAGAAAAATAATAAATGTTTTTCAGAAGCTCTCAAATATTTCGGAAATTTCATTATTTAAAATAAGCCTTATTTTTCAATGATATTAACATGTATCAATATTCATTATGGTATATTATAATGTAACATTTATTTATTATTGATTCACTACTTTTGATAAATCCTATATATCACATAATTTCTTATAAGCATATTTACATCAATATATTTTTCTAAAAATAAAAATATGTAAAATTTATATTGTAAATTTATTTATCAATAGTGAAAACACATAATGTTCAATAATTATATCATAGTTATATATAGTTATCAATAATGAAAGTTTATTAATTATTTGCTAATGATATTTTTTATTTTTTATTTTTAAAAAGAAGAAAACAAATTTATTCTTTATTATTATATTATTACCATTATTATTACATTAAATTTATATTATTACAATTATTATAATTATTATAATTTTTAATTGAAATAATAAAGAATAAATTTATGTTATCTAAAAATAAATTATTATAATTTTTAATATTACTTTAATTTGTCAATTTTTATAATGACATTACAAAATATCTTAAATATTTTGATATAAATATATCAAGAGATATATCTAATATCTAAAATTTTAATATAAATCTGCTTGGCCAATAACTTTTTGCATCGTGCGATACCTACATATTATATCAATTCTCAATACTGTTAATTTTCAATACTTTTAATATCTCTTACTGTCTTTCTATCTATCTAATATAAAGTTGGTTATTTTCAATGAAGGTTTTAATTTATTAATCTCAATCGGTCCTTCAAAAAAGCGCAAATCCATATAGTTGATCATGATAATTCAATCATGACATGGCTTATGCCATTATCTATGTACAATATATTTATGCATCTGTACAACCTTATTTTTTTTTATGATAATAAAACAATGCAATGCGCCAAAAATATATTTATTTTAAATATGAATGAATATGTACAAGTAATGTCATTCAGTAAACCGCATCATTTTCCAAACAGAAAAATTGACCAATCCAATAACTTTGCGAAAAAAGCAATCGTTCAAAAAAACATAATTATTTATAATTGGGATATCCTTCTAAATTTGTTTTATATCAATATTTTACTAAATCAGCAAATAAATTATATTGTACATAAAAATAAGATTTATTAAAATAAGCCTTATTTTTCAATGATATTAACATGTATCAATATTCATTATGGAATATTATAATATAACATTTTTTTATTATTATACTTTCAAATACACCACCATTTATTTAAAATACGTAAAATACATTTCATAATATTATAAACTCTTTATGAATATCTTTATAAACTTAAATCATAATATTATAACAAAACAAAAAAATATGTGCAATTAATAAATATATCATGCAATTGTTGGAGTTATTATTCTGAATTTAGATCGCATTTCTGATGCAAAATATAAAACCATATTATGATTATTATTATGCAACCATGCAACCAATCACAAGCAAACTATTTTGTATATTAATCTATTCTATGGATGCGTGTACTTCGTTCCGTTCTTTTTCTTTTCTGATCTGATATTCTCTTTTCAGCAGATTATTGTAGAATTCCTATCTAAAAATGTTGGAATAGAATATTTTCATCTTGCTTATAATGGATATAAGCTTTTCACCAAAATTAATAGTATTAGTGAAATAAGGAAATGAATATTGATTCAATATTAATTACTTTTTTAATAATAAAATGCTCATTAAATAGTATTTTTAATAACAATATTCTCGATGCTTAAAATCAATTAATAATTAATCGAAAAAATTATTCCATTGATTTAGAAGCATCCTCTTACAAATGCTTGAATATCTAATCAAAATATTGCAAATAGTGCATTTTATTCTGTACTTTGATGTAACAATATATACTTATAGCAATACATACAGCAAAGCACATATAAAATATAGATTGAAATATAACTTAAAAGAAATTATTTCTTCAATTTGACTTTTAATGAATAATTTTTACTTAGATATAAATTCATTCGTGAAAATTACTATTCAGAAAATATATGTATATATGATATTTACAAATTTGATTTATATCTCAGTAAGTTATTATTCAGCAAATTATAATTGGTTTTATA
Organism: Eciton burchellii; assembly: GCA_020341155.1. Taxonomy (NCBI): domain Eukaryota; kingdom Metazoa; phylum Arthropoda; class Insecta; order Hymenoptera; family Formicidae; genus Eciton; species Eciton burchellii. The sequence continues at coordinate 458,292 of JAHMML010000064.1, forward strand.
AAAAGAACATGAAAAATTCATTATCCAGATAATAATATCCAAATTAATAAATCAAAACATGATAATGAAGAAATAATAAATTATAAATTAACACGTTTAATATGATCGAAAGAATATTGCAGATTTGTTTAAAAAAAATTGTTGCATATAGTTTAAATGATGATATTAAAAATATTTTATAATATTACTATAAAATTTATAATAATACTATTAAAGATATTGTAACTTAAAAAATAAATTGGAAAATTATCTTGGATGATACGGTTTTTAGTGCATGACATACGATTAGAATAAATATTAAAATATCAAACGTTTCAATCTTATTTTGGATCTTTATCGGTGAATAATAAAACTGACTATAATGAAGAGTGACTTAACCCTGATAATAATGATCATAAACATCTGATAAAAATGAATTTCTTTATCTTTTATCAAACATTTGATATTTAAGAATTTGCTAATATATCTTTTAAATATTTTATGATAATAAAATATATTTTTTTAAGTTTATCATCAAAATATTATTAAAAAATATAAAATATTTAAGAAATACTTCATAAATGAATAAGAAACAACAATAGCATATGTTTCCTGCATTAATTAATGGGAATTAATACGATTAATTAATCGTATATACATCGATACGTATGTTGGCTATCTAATATAATTATTATATTATTTAATTGAAGAAAAAATCGCACGATACTTGATTCTTTCAATAATATATACATATAAAATATTAAAATATTGTTATATCTAAAATTAAAAAATTTATTTTCTTTTTATTCCCAAATTAATTTCCAATGCCAATTTTAATTTTAAGTTATCAATATATATATATATATAGATTTGAAACTGAAGAAAATTTGGAAACTAAAAAGTTGCAAAATAATATCCTATTATATTCCCAAAATAAGTAGAACCAAGCTTATGAGATCTAATATGTTTATATTATTTAAAAACTATATTATTTAAAAAATGTTTTTTTATATAATTTTATGACAAACATATATATATTTAAAAGCATATCGTACATTTATATTTGTTAGATCTTATCTAAAAAGTTTGCACAAATTTATGAACAAATTATGAGTTTATCAAAGTATGTTAAATATATATGATATATTATGCCTTTTTTATAATAAAAAGAGAAAAGGAGAAAACCGAAATATTAATTTTTCTATTTTTTATAATAAATATAAATATTTATTTGATAAATATATCAGATAAAAGATGTTTTCTTGTTAATATTTTCTTTCCCTTTCAGAATATTAATTGGAGAATAGATAAATATATTAGATAAATCAATGTTAGATCTGATCTTTCCATATTTAGAGAAAATCACAAAGCTTTACAACAATTTCCTAATATCCGTTCATATTCAGAGATCATATTTGACTCTAAGAAAATGATAATAATCAAAATACAATAAAAATTGTAAATCTGAATTAAAAAATAAATCACTATTACGATTAAAGATCTTATTGCCGTAAGAATTCAATGTATTCAATCTGAAAGCTAAATTAATGTCTACCTATTTACTTTAGCCATCTTAAAAAGAAAAGAATAGTTATTGAAAGATGCAAGTAGATTGAAACTTAAGTTTAAACCTAAGAACTTTCGGCAATCTTATATATGCGCATAAGTAAAAAAAGAAAACTCAAATGAGCGATTTGCAATGGAAAAGATTATAGATATGTAAGATCACGTAACATTGTTTATGTGAATCATTTAAACGCGATTATATGACGTATTTGCATACGTACCGATATAATTCTGTTTATTAAAACCATTAAGTACTATACGAAGAAAGTTTTATCAAAACTATCATCCTTTCTAACTCTTTTAATTTCATATCGTTATATATTGTACATTTATTGTATATCATTTTCTGATTTAAAGAAATGGACAAAGAAAGTAATATACTAATGCAATAGTAGATAAGAATTTAAGATTGCCAGTAGGTGGCGCAAATATCTATATATGCAACTAATATGGCGGCGCTACTTAAAGTTCAGTTTTCTGAATAGATAGATAGGAGCAAAGATAGAATCAACAGTAATCTAAGTTCTCAATCATCATTATATCGTGACTATAATCTGAATGTCCAAAAGCGACATATCATAAAATTAAAAAAAATAAAATGTATGAATAAAAAATCTGGAATATTAGTATCCAATCATTATCACTATGGCATATTATTATGACAAAAACTATAAGAACTTCATTACAAAATGAAGAGTAGTAATTCATAAATTTAAGGCAAAATATCAATCATATCCGCCGTTTTTATGTTTATGCTTATTATTAATTTTACTGAATTAATTTTGTCATTAATTAACTATTAGCTCTATGTTAAATCGTAATTTTTCTTAAGGACATTCATTTAAAAGCAATCATTTAACTTTTAAAAAGAGTCATTTAACGAAATTATATATGACGATTTTTAAACCATAAAAATGTATTCTAAATACTCTGACACACTATAATTTGTAGTTAACATTTAATACTTTTCGCTAATAATACTTTTCGTATCAAAATTTTTCTTATCGCGTTGTAAAATAAATAGACTTTATGAACAACACGAAATTTTTTTGAAAATATCAAAAAAATTTTCAATTTATATATTTATTTGTATTTACCGTTACATGTATACATGTATATATATGAATATTATGTATACATGTGTACTACGTACACAAAATACAACATAATACAACATTACGAACAAATAATTATGATTTATTATATTTATCAGAATGATCGATCACTCACTATAAATGTAAATCGTATTATTAATGAAATATTGAAAAATATTTATCGATATAAAATTACAAGATCATCCTTTCTTTCTCATTTCATGCAAATTCTATTATTAATTCTACGATGCGCAATAATAACAATTAAAATGATAGGATAAGATTAATATTTCTTTCTATGTCCTCTTTGACGAGAATATTTCTCTCTCTCTCTCTCTCTCTCTCTCTCTCTCTCTCTCTCTCTCTCTCTCTCTCTCTCGTTCTTCCGCTCAGTAGAGCTACCAAACCATTACGTTGGATATACGAGTCATACTGGTCTCACGCAATGGCGACTTGACAATGGTATATGATTACATTTGTGATCACTTTCACGAACAAATAATGACAATAAAGATTATTTTGCAATATACGCTACTTTGACTGCTAATATAGTAAATCGCGCTTAAACTACCAATGAACACAAAACATAACTATTTTTCTGAGAGAAGTTTCCTCTTCACGATACAAGGTGAATCGCTCTTAAAATATCTCATTAACGATCGCTAAATTCAATTACGATTAGATAATTAGATAATTATGGTGATTTTTTAATTCTCTAAATAATTACGTGCAAAATAAAATAAAAATGCGATTTGCGTTAAATCCAACCTCAATATGATTAAGTTTCGAAAGGAACTACTTTGTTAACAGATGATCTTACTTTTGCGCACCTGATAAAGCATTACACTCGAAAGAATGGGCCAGTGATGCATTGATCGTCTTCTGTTTCTCAGTACGATCCTGTGTCCGAAGTTTCAGCCCTCTCCTCTTTCCTACCCCTCTCGATTGTGTAAAAACGATGTTTCGTTTCTCAATAAGTTTCCCTTCCCGTTTCTCAAACCGGCACACAAAATTACACTATGCACAATATGTAGTTACGATAGCACTAATCGCTTCTCACGATTTCCTTTTTTCGAGATTCTTACAGCGCTCTCTAGAATCGTCTCCAATGTCATGCGTAGAACTAGAGTATCGAAGAAGATCACGATTCGGCAACGAACTTGTTTTGTATCAACGCCATGACATTTACTGTACGCCGCAGTAAAGAAGTAGCAATAGAAAAAATCATGCGTTGTCGTTATAATGTCTTATAGTTGTAATATCATTCGGAGCTAACCGTAATTCAATGTGTCTTCAGTTTCGTAGATAAATGGTGTAAAGAGAGGAGTAATAATCTTAATAACTCTAAATCACGCTGATAGTATTAATAACTCGAATAAAATAACGATTTAAACATTTTTCACGATTCTCTTCATTTTGTCGATACGAAAATTCTGTTATTGCAGAACACGCGTTTCATTTACTCACCCGTAGTTACTAACCTCATAGAGGCTTATTCTATTAAATTAAGAATCATATGTGTGACTTTTCAGTGATTTTTGTATCTTTTATATAAGTCACTGCATAAAATTTTTTCTCGCTATATCTCGCTGAGATGTAATCATTTTGCATAGATAAAATAAATATAATTTTACTTGCCGTAGAGTTTGTAGTTTATGTGTATAAAAATTCCCCAATGAATTTTTACCCCCAGAGGGAAGCACAATGAACTCCGTGGAGAAACACGAATCAGACTCGGAATGAGCGACGCAAATTTCTATTGATTCCCATTACCCATAAGGTTAATGCGACGAGTTGGCGACGAGTTTCTGCGCACAATTAGCAAAGTTCTATCGATGTTCTTGGAACCTTTAGCTTTTTGCTATCTGGTTATTTGTGTCGTAAATTGAAAATTGCTATCACTTGAAGCGTAATAAAATGCATGTAATTATACACGATCAGATTGTATCGCGTAATTACTCGCATCAGTCGAATTCCAAAGTGATCAAAATGCTTATTTCCTTATTATCGCTGTCTATATTATATTATATAGTCGATTTCAGCAATTTTAATAACTTGGGTAGTAATCTTGATATAATAATCTTGATTATCATATATATATATATATATATATATATATATATATACACACACACACACATATATATATATATATATATCATTATAAGATATATTTCCAGAAAATTTCAAGTATCTTGTCAGGTGTTATCGACTACAGCGATAACCTTCACGTATTTCAGTTAGACAGCAGGAATATGGATTACTTTATGCACAAACATATGTTCGATCTTCCTTTATCCATTCGATCGGTATAATAAAATCATTTTCATTCTGGAGATGATATTACTCAGAAGCTTAAGCTCTAGTGATTTGTCCTAAAAATTGTAGAAATAATCTGTCACGATTACTCAAACGATCACTTCTTGCAATTGTTCCACTTATTCGTTCACGATATATTCATTCATCCAGGATTCATATCCTCGTAAATTCAAACAAAAATATTACAACATGTAAGCATAAAGATGATATTATTTTGCCACCCCATATTATTCTCACGACACATTTATAGTGAAATCTCTCTTGTAAAATGCTTAATCAGTTCCAATCGTGACTAACTACGTGATGCGTTTCTCGATGGCTTACATATTACGTCACTCATGGTTCTGTAGTAATGATCGATGATCGTAATTTCGAAGGATCGCGATTCCTCCCGTCGAATCTCTTGAATAAAGTCTATCGGGCTGCCACTATTATAACGAACACTATCAATGAAAGAGAAGCGCCGCGATGCTAAAGACCGGCAGTTGATGCGATATTACATAGAGTACTGCGACGTGCCATGGACAGATTCATTATTATTGCATATACATACGTATATGTACGTTATGCGCAACTCGAAAACTCAACGCACAAAAATCGTCTTTTTCACGATTGTAATTGGTCTCTCTATGAGTAACTCTTGATGCTATTATTTTTTCCAAGATGTTTTTCGTTGCGAGATATATGTATATGTATATGTATATATATATATATATATATATATAAAATATACGTATATATATATATATAATATATATATATATATATACACATATATATTTACTTTCCCTGCACCATTTGTGAGAAGCACGAAAATTTATCGCGTTCGTAGTCTAATTGTGACAGACGCGAAAGAATAGCCGTAGGGCACATGATGTTTCACACAATGGCCGCCGTGTACATGGTGTCGTGGCAAAATCATCAGTTTTACGCCATCCTTGCTGAAACTGATCATGCCCCTCTATCCTTTAACTCGCAGGAACTCGCAATTCACCACATGGTGATTACACGACTCACGATTGCGATGTTTAAGCAATCCTGAATTTCTTACATGATCTATTTTTCTTCGCTTACATCATGTTTTCTAACAACGAAAACGAAGTGTAATATATTTTGGTCAATTACACATGACGTATGACCAAATTTATTTTTGTTATCTTGCTCGACATCATAGTCATCCAATCGTAAATCAAGGCATGATCAGAGGAGGTAAAAGGAAAATTTTCATGAGATTACGAAATATACACAAGATATACGATTTCAATTGCCATAATAATAAGAATCCCCCAAAATATTATTTTTTTGTTCAAACACGAATAATTATCCGTAATGTATAAACTGCCTATATATGCTTTGTGAATTATTTTAAGCAAATGATCAAGATTAAACTGAAAGTAATACTAGCTTAACCTATTATAAAATAAGACGAAAAACGCTCATAAAAAAAGAAAAAGGAAGAACTATTTCCACGTAAATATAATTATAAGAAATCAAAATGTCGACTGTGATCAATGATTGACAACTCCGATATTTTCAATAAACTTTCAATAATTTTCAATATTTCTCATTTTCATGATCTTATTAAGCATAAACTCGAATAAAATTACCATTTCCTAATAATTTCGTTACAATTTGTAAGCTGGTAAGACTCTAAATTTCCATTAATTTCAAAGATTATTACAAAAATTGCAACCTTATCATAAAATGGTTTCACGATATAAAATTCTCATTTTCGCTTTTCGTTCGCCATACACGCACATCACTTTGCATTATAAATGATCATATCGTCATAGTTTTAACACTAATGCACATAAGAAATGGATTTCAAAGAATTAATTGAAGCATACAGAACATATATAAAAAATAGAATGTAATACGACTTAGAGAAAAAGATATTTTAGTGCAGTCAAGTCGCACCTAAATGAATGATAATGGATGATCCACCATTTTCATTTACAATCCTAATAGTCTCAGTCATTGATTAAATAAAAATACATAGATGAGTCTTTTATGACAAATCATCATGAATGAAAAGATTTCAGTTCTAACTATAAAGTCTTCAACAATCCGACCAATCAAATATATTTACTATGTAAGAGAAGATTGATTAATTAATTTGATTACAACTTTATAATTATACTTGAATAAAATTTTTGCATAGCTTTAGGACAAAAATATATATTGGATAATCTTGGCTTTTAGATATATTCAGCTTTATATCCTTTAAAAATCATATACATAAAGGTATATTTCTATGAAAAAAGTTTTAATAGGTATAAATTAGAAAACAAGTTAAAATCTAAAATATATATAAATTGATATTTTAAAAAATTTTAAATTATATATGATTTAAAAAAATTTGGATGCATGTAGTTTAAAATTATATAATATTATATGCATTAGAAAATCATATAAATTAATAAAATTAAACATATTAAAATATTTAAAAATTAAACTAAAATATAAAATTAAAATTATTTCTCTGGAAGAGCACAATCATTTTACAAGACATATTTAAATAAAAATTGTCCTTTTTGAGGAACAATAGGTTATATATGAATAAATATTATATCTTACAATTTTATATTTTCTTTTGTTTTTTTATGACTAATTTTCATTTACAAAATATATTTTATTTCTATCTTTGACTCAAAAATTTCTATTTTTAATATATTTCTATCTTGTTACGTTTAAATTCCCGCTTTTCCCAGAACGAAGTCTAAATTTCAACATATCAAATTGTTAGATCTTTTATAGCTAAGCTCATATAGCTTATCTTATATAGATAATTAAGAATAAAAGCGATCTCGAAATGAAAAATGAAATTACAAATCCTATATTGCTATATTATACATACGTTACTTATTTCATCATGCATATATATACATACATATATATATATATATATATATATATATATATATATATATAATGTGTGCATATGCATAATATTTTAATTTCCACCTCAATTTTAATCCATTTTTAGCATGATGTAAAATCAATCTAAGTCGATGGAAATGTATTATTTTATGCTCATTTTATTCTTACTTCGATAAATTTTATTATAGAAACGAACTTACATCAAATTTTAATTCATCGAAACAATTGAGATAAATACTAGATAATACGAGATAAACTATATAACGCCAATTTTTACTTTTCATTATTCGTAGTCACCATTCACAATTAGTCATTAAAATTTTAAATTGAATATAACATTTAGTTACGATGAAAGTGTAACATTTTTTAATATTTCCAACTTTAGGTCTTCAAAAATTATAAACAATAATTTTATATTATTTTCTTTTATTTTTAATATGTTATTCTAAAATATTACATTTGATTGCACAATTGCTACATTATTAATTATAAATATTTATTATGCTTATGTTATTAATATTATTAATTAATAATTTAATAACATTCTTTTGATATCCATTTTCTTTCAACTAATTATAGTTAATATAACTAATTATAACTATATATATATTTTTTATGTTTATATTTATCAAGTTAAATTAAGTTAGCGATGTTGAAATATCAATCTTCTCCATTTCTACTCTATTTCCGATTACAATATACAAAACAATATACAAAATTCGCGTTGAATTAAATGTGTCAACAGACATTGAACCCGTATTAAGCGCATGAATATTTGAAAGAATTGCTTATGCTCAAAATTATGCTTGAATGAAAAAGAAATAGATGCAAGGACGAATTAAATCAGACATTTTTCCCGCTAAATTTGAATGAATTCCATCTCCAAGTAATATTAATAGAAGACTCATTACTGTTTACTGATGTCTAATACATTCCATGTCCGATGTTTAATTAAAGAGTTTGGATTTATTTGCTGATTTTCGAAATTACATTCCAAAATTGCTATTGGAAGAAACGAAAGGATCAGTTTTTGAAATATATTAGATAAAATTTAGAAGAAAGGACAATAATAAATAATAAATAGTAGAAGTTAGTTATTGCCGAATATTATATATAAGCTACTCTCTTTTTTCTTTTTTTAAATTTGACAAGAAAAAGAAGAAAACGCAAAGCATTTGTAATATTAAATGAATTGTAGCTTGAAATTCAAATTTTGTAATTCTTTTTTTTATCAATCCTTACATTTTACTTACAATTTGCCGTAGAGATAAGAACTTTATTTGGTATAGGAAATGCGATAATTTCTTTTCTAGTTTCAAAATATTTTCGAATAATCAATTGGTACCAATCGGAAATGCTTTTGAAGAATGATTTGGAACAACCATTGAGTAAAACTATTGAGAAAAGAATATTGAAAGAATTTTGGAATATAGCCTTAGGAAATGAATTATAAGATGTCTTTTTAGAAAACTTTTTCATTGCGATTTTCTACAAGCCTATATACATGATATTTACTTTTGGACTATGTCACAAGAGAGCGCCATAATCGATCAATTATGACAGAAATAGAAAATTGCCACACTGCAATTGATTTATTCTGATGTTCGCTTGCAAGCATGAAGGTATCATGTGCCGCAATTTTACTTTTGATATCGATAAAATATTCAATTTCATTATGAGCATATATAATTTTTATTTATAATTATGTAATAATTATAATAGAAATATATAATCAAAAAACAAAATTTCTCTTAATACAATGTATTATATATTTTATATATAATTCAAAATTGTTAAATTCTATCATACGAAAAAAGATATAAGAGATTACAAAAAATAATAATTTAAAGATACGAGAATAAATAAAATACAGAATATATATATTATTTTTATTATTTTTATTATTTTAATTTCATAATATATATATAAAATTATTTCATCAAATATACATAGAAAAATATACATAGAGAAATATACATCGATAATTAACAACCGAAGCTGGCTCCTTTATCATAAGATCTTCATTGAAAGAAAATTACGTAATTAAGAGAATTACATTTATATTGAAGCTTCTTTTGATATGGATTTTTAATTAATATTTTGAATTTCTTACGATACTCCTGGTCATTATTTGTTATACACGATGCAGAAATAAAAATAGAGATGCAGATTGGTAATAAATCCGATAACTGCAAACATAAAGTTTCTAATCTTATGGTAGTATATTTCATTCCTTAATGATCTTAGCGTATCGAGTAGTGATGAGTATAACTGAAAGCTCTTAATCTCCATTTAACTTTGTCAAATTCGAGCAGTAGCTAATCTTACATACTCGATTATAATGCTATTTAGAATAAAAAATATAATTACTTTTATAGAATTTGAATCAAAAACTTGAAGACCAATTTCTAGCATCACGAATTTAAGCTTATGATGATATTCATAATCCATCCTAGATATAATCATTAGATATTTATGAACCAATAAGAAAACTCTATTAGTATCTAGAGCTTATATTAAAAATTATTCCATTGTAAAAATGAGCTATAAATATTGTCCTCTTTTCTGTGCTTCAAGAAGATAAAAAGAAATCATTGTCAAACTCTTTGTTCTAATTTCCTCGATCGGTAACGTCGTGTCATCACTGCAGAAGCAGCGAGAAACAGTCGCAACAGAGTGGGGGTCGTGCGCCATTTTCTATTTTTGCATAGCACCGCGAGCGAGAGCCAGTGTCGTGCGTGTATTTATACGAGGGTTTTTTTTCGTGTACGATACGAAATCGATGGACTGATTGCAATCGCGAGGGAGCAGCAAGTGGACCGTGACATGAGGTGATCGTTTGATGATACGGAAAAATCACGTTCTCTTGCCGTTTGCAAAATCGTCGAAACCCACCCGATCGCGCAGCTTTGTGGGTAGTCTCTCTCAATCATCTCTCTCTCTCTCTTTCTCTGTTACATATTTCTCTCGCTCGCTTGTTCGCTCTCTCGCTCTCAATATCCGTAAACACTTTCCTTTCTTGCTCGAATTCTCCTTTCCTCTTCCCCTTTCTCTTTTTTCTTCCCTTCTTTCCTGTCTTTCTCTATTATCTTCTCATCGAAACGATTGGGAGAAAGAGATATATCGCCGCGTCAAGACCTCGTCATTGCTAGTTAAGCTACGAAACACGTAGAGAAAAACCAGTCTGTGATACTAAACAGTACTAAGCAATATAAGACATATACGGCTAAAGATTTAAATTGTGTGCATATAATTAGGTGTGCGTAGTGCGTGTGTACGTGTATTTTCCTAATCGTTGTGTATGCGCGAGCGAGCTATCTAGCAATCGCGCGCATCGTGAATATTGTGCGTGTGCGTGTGCGTGTGCGTGTGTACGTTGCTTATATATGGTGTACGAGACGCGGATATAGAAAGAGATCACGTAAAAGATTTTGGAAGATAACAGATCGAAGAGAATATCGATTCCGCTGGTATTCGCGTACAGGATACTTATCCTCCATTACCAACGAAAGTAATTAACGGCGTGATGTCCGTTGAATCTGTGACAAGTGACAAGCAGCAGCCGCCATCGCCGCCGCCACCGCCGTCACCACCGCCAACGGCGACGACGACGACGATGACGATGACGACGGCGACGACGACGACGACGACGACGATGACAACAACAACAGCAACGACAACAATGATCATGACCACGATCACGACTATGGCTACGAGCACAACTACAACCACGACAATGAAAAAGAAGGAAGACGGTATGAATTGATTGACTATCATCAATACTATTACAATCAATGTTATCATCATCATCATCATCATCATCATCATCATCATCATCATCATCATCATCGTCGTCATCATCGTCATCATCATTAGCATTATCATTATCATTATCATCATCATCATTGTCATCATCGTCATTATCATCATTATCGTCATTATTTCTTCTTTTTACTTTATTATTTACGTAGTGACCCCAATAGTAGCAATGAAAAGTCTATGATATTATCGTATCAGGAATTAACCTCCATATGTTACCAGTTCACTTTTATGATCCAAATTATTTTCAATATTTCATTTAGATTGCAAAATTAGTTATTTTTGGATGTATAACATACTTTGCATTTATTTTAATATGTCAGCACTTGATACACAATAATAACTGCAAAGTATATTTTTATATGATTATTTTATATTTATAATGTTTAAGTATGATAAAGTGATTTAATCAGTATAAGATTAATTAAAATAAGTTATGATGTTAAGTAAAATGTTAGATAATCTTATAAAAGATTAATAAAAAGAGGTTGTCTCCTTGCTGTATTAATATTGTATCTTTTGTAATTTGTGTCTTTTTATGCCTTTATGTTTTTGCCTAAAAATGCTTTAAATATGTATATAGATATGATTGTAGAGAATAGAAGTTGAAAAAAGATACAAAGAATGCAGCTAAATAAGATGTTATCATTCTCATAAGATAACGATTAATACAAATCGCAAAAAGAAAGATTTGGTTTCTGATTTTAATTTCTTAATACATTTATTATTAAGCATAATTTAAGTGACTTTTTGTTTATGCTATTAGATTATCGATAACATATGATTTGTCATAATATGTCCATATAATTATTTCCATAATTTTAATAAATGCAAATATTAAATTATTTATAAATACATTTTATTCATCATGTTTTTTTATCATTAAGTATTTATTATCTTGCAAATATAAATAATTGTATGCTATTATATCATACATAAGTCTTAATATTTGTATGTACGTCATCATATATAAATCATCATATATCATAAAGATTTCATTTATGATATCATATATCATAAATGAAAAATTTAAGATATTACTCACTAATGATCAATAATTATAACAATACTTATAATTAAAGATAAATATTTAAAATACATTTACTCTTACGATTGTACATTTATAGTAATATTTTATAAAAATTTTACATTTGTTCTTTATCTCTCGATAAAGTTTTATGCATATGAGATCGATATAAATTAGAATCATTTTATTTTCATTGATTTTACTTTATCTTTTTGTCTGTTTTGTTTCAATTTAATTATCTTATTAATGTATAGATTAATTATCTATACACAGATCTATATACAGATATGTATATAGATGATGTACAGATAATGTTTTTAGTTCATTAATAGAATTGATGGAATATTTTTTTTTCTTATATTAAAATCAGATCAAATAAAATATATTTACAGTCTATAATATCGATTAGCATTAGCTTATTATTTAGCATTAGCTTTTTATTAATAGAATATTCTTTTTTTAGTATAGAATATTCTTTTTTTTTCTTAATTCATATTGATCTTTAATCTATTTATTTATATAGAAAATATAGAGGATATGTAGAAAACATATATATTTTATTACTTAAATTTATTACTTAAATATTTAATTTAATTAATAAAATATCTTATTTCTGATATAATGTTTGAGAGAAGATAAAATAATTTTAGTAAAACTCATTTTTACAAAAATTTTCATGACTTAATCTATGATATTTATCATGTTACGAATTTATATGTATATCTCTGTTCATATAAAAGTACAATTTTTAGAAATTCTATCTCTTTAAATAGAAATTGGTTATATTTAAACTATCTCCATAACCAATCAACTGTACTCTTATCCAGAATCTTCTCAGAAAGTAAGCTTTGATTGGCTTATAACAGTGTTATCTTACCTGCAAATACCTTGAATTACTCAGTCTGCATTGTGTCTGCTTACAGAACTGTTTATTCGTGTATATTTCGGTATCGAATCACGCGAGTGATACATAAACAGTAGATACAAAGTTGATTACTTCTAACGTAAAATTTTCAGATGATTTCTTTCAAAATCATTCCATCAATTTTAAGATCAATAGAGAAACACTTCGTTATTTAAATCTTATCTAAATCTAAATTTTATTATCTAAATATATATTCAATATCGGAAAGCTTTCAAACTTATCCTTTGAAGAAGCATTTCTAATGATTCGCAAGCTAATGTATTTGTGACAGAACTCCAATTCGGGAATTCGTTGACTGTTTGTCCTTCAGCTGTTTGTTTATATCGCCGAGAAGGTTGCGCGAAGGAGCATAACGACAGTTAGATAGAACAGAGCAATCAAACAGCTAAGAAAGGCTTTTATATCATCTTTCATTTCGTTTATTCAAGCCAAGACAAATCATTTAAGATGAAACTCATTGCCGTTAATCGTTTTATCGGTTCAAACTGGTATCGACGACCGCGGAAACGTCCACTGGTCGGACCAACTGGGTCTCCCTTTTTAGATACTCTAGTTATGCAAACTAGATCCTGCCGGTGGTTTCGTAAAAACAAATCTGTTAATCCTTTAAAACGAGTGACTTTCCGTAAGTAATTTCCGTAATCGTGTAATGTGAAACTATCTTTATTGTCCAGTCTAGGTGTAAAATCAGAAGATCGCGCAATTTCGATACTTTTAGCAAATTGCTATTAAATTGGATTTCATTTCGATCAAATTGGGATATTAAAATTAATTAGTCTTATCGGTATTTGATTTTATATTACAATCTCATCTTATTAAATTATGTAATTTTTTATTATTTTATAGGAGATGAAGCAATTATATCAATGTCAGTGGCTGGGGAAGTGACCGATACTTCGATCATGGAAGTAGGCCGTTCTAGACCTCAGTTTCAGTATTCTCGGGTAAATGTTTTGTAAATTATGTTTGAAAAATAAAAATGTTATCGAAATTCATTCAAATAATTTATTGAAACTTCTTCATTATAATATATATTTCCATGTGTGTGTGTGTGTTGTGTATACATTTATAATCTGTATTTTTTGTTTCTAGGAGGAACTGATGCTGATAAAAAATTTACAATTATCTAAATGCCGGCCTTCATTTTTAGACAATGTTTATAACAAGTATGTGTCAAGAATTTGATATTCTCCAATTTTATGTAGCATTTTATATAGTAAATTTTATGTAGCATTATTTTAATAATTGTAATTACTTTTATCTCGCAGTTCACGAGGTGTTTGGGATCCTGAACGTTGGCATTCGGATAGAAAGCGCAGCGAAACACCGCCGAAAGAGGAAAGAACTGGACGTAGTGATCAAATCACTGAGAATCATAGTAAACGACGTAATAATGGTGATCCACGGGACCGAATACGCAAGGAACAAGACGGCATCGTTTTGAGCCCTCAACGAAGAAGTTTTAATTCGGGATGTTTTGTCAACGTGAATCAGCCGCCAAGTCGACGTCCAGAGAGCCCAATAAGCAAAGCAGAAGTATATAAATTTATTATTGTTATCCTTTTCTTTTAAGCAGAGCATAATAATATAAATATTATATATATGAGATGTTTTTACAGGTTAGCCATCGTGAACCTGTTCGTCGAATTGGTAGCGGAAGGATTTTGACACGGGATATATGGGATTTTAGATCAGAAACTGAAAAAACCGAATCCGAACGCGCGGATTATGGATTTAGATCTGGTACGATCGTTGGTAGTTCTCTGCGTGATCGTGATAATAGAGATAATCGTGATGGGAAGGAGCGAGATCGCGATTTGCGCGAGAGAGACCGCGATCGCGATAGTTTACGTGAACGTGATGATAGATTTGAGCGAAGATCATTCGGCCGTGATTATGGAGATCGTGGCGAGAGAGAGCGTGATCGCGGTGACAGAGGAGTGGAACGAAATGAGCGAAACAATCATCCAGTGGACCGCGATAAGGATCGTGGGCGTGAAAGAAGGTTCAACCATGATCGTCGACGGACTTATAGTGATAATCGTGAATCAGATGAACCCGAGTGGTTTAGCTCTGGACCTACATCTCAACATGATACAATCGAACTGAGAGGTTTCGAGGATATTCCAGAGGAAAAAGCAGTGAATGTTGGTAATCCCAATGCTAAAAACAAGAAACAGACTCTTTCCCAGAAAAAACGAAACAAAAAGAATGCTATAGAGAAAGATGAAAAATCCAGCGAGAATTCGGCTGGTCCCAAAGGACGTAGTACACCGACTATCATGGACCAACCTACGAATACCGTAATAGCGCCACATTCTCCGATTTCTGAACAAACCGAGCAATCTTCTATCACTCACATCAAAGAAAATGATGTTAGTGAGACTGTTGCGACTGAATCGGTTATGTCAGCGGAGAATTCTAACGTTAATCAAAATCAAGAAGATTCGCATCCTGATTTCAATCTGGATGAATTTTTAAAATCTGATACGTTCCCTGGCGTTTCTGGGTTATTAACAGTGAGTTTCCAATTATTTCCATATCTTCATATGAAAATATATGTAATTTCATTTCATGTTCAAATATTTTCTTTCTATTCGTAGAATGGAGTTGGTTCCAACGATGGTACTGGTTCCCGATTCAGCCAGTGGTTTAAAAGAGAAAGCCCAGTTCAACAAGCAGATAGTCGTAGAGCTTCTATACAAGATGAATTATTAAACAATCTTTTGAATGATATTACTGAGCCAAATATTCAAATTCCATCGGTGACGGAATCGAATACCTATTTTGCTCCAATTTCTCCAGCTAACACAACTAATAATATGAATGCAGCTACAAACGGCATTAAACTGCTTGAGATGCTTCATCGCGGTAATAAGACAAATCAGAATGGTCAAAGTGACACAGTTAACACGGCCATTCCTATGATGAAGAATTGTTCTATCAAAGATTTGGGTAAGATAAATATTATTTCGACAAATTTATGTAATATTAGACAAGTCATGAATGTATGTGGATATAAATTTCCTAGAAGTTGGTGGAAAAGTTGTACACAGTTTGGAAGAATTAGAAGCACGCATGCGGGGTGGTGCTCCTCCACCTGCGACTTCGACTGATACACCTCGTGTAAATAAGACTGAAGAAGATCTCTCTGCTTTTAAGAAACTGGTATATTGTTAATTTAATAAGAAATATAGTAATAATAAGAAACAATAATAACTTCGTTGTATTGCTTTGAATTTATTAAAAATG
The DNA here is from genome assembly GCA_020341155.1 of Eciton burchellii. Taxonomy (NCBI): domain Eukaryota; kingdom Metazoa; phylum Arthropoda; class Insecta; order Hymenoptera; family Formicidae; genus Eciton; species Eciton burchellii. Next base: position 475,153 of record JAHMML010000064.1, read on the forward strand.
AATTATTTAGCTTGCTCAAGTGACTGGAGGTCAAGCTGTGCCTGCAGCTAACGGACCTATTACTCAAAAACAACCTGTAACGTTAATGCAAGTGAGTTTGTTTAATTTAATTATTTTTGTTATATTGATAAATAGTATATATGTATTATAGTAATATATTCCTTCAGTTACTTAACTCGCAATTAAAAAGTCAGCAACCTCCTATGCCACATCCGCAACCGCCCGCAGAACCAATTCATACAACAACATTTAATCATGTTGGACCTCTTGGTCCTACTCAACATCCACATCAAGCTCAAATGCAACATGAAAATCTTATGAAAGTTTTGCATTTACAAGTATGATGCATCTATTATAATTCGAATTATTGTATAATTAATAAGTTTTTAATTGATAAATTCTTATAAATAATATGTTAGCAACAACAGCAGCAACAACAAAAACAACGACATTCTGACATGCTATCAATGATGATGAGTAATCAGCGAATGTTGGGTGTTAGTCCAGTGCCAGCAGAGATGCAAATGATGATAAATAATATTCCATCAAGCCAAGAACTCTTACAACGGCCAGAGGCTCAAGCAATTATTCAAGGTCTACAGCAAGGAGAAATTACTAGGCAACATCTAATACAACAATTGCAAGTGAGTTATGTGATTACATTTTTATCGTGAATTTTCATTTTTATATTTAGTTAAAACATAAAGTGTGTGTAAAAGAGTATACATACATACATATATATATATATATATATATATATATATATATATATATATATATATAGAGAGAGAGAGAGAGAGAGAGAGAGAGAGAGAGAGAAATGTATAGTAATATATATAATATATATAGTAAGTTGTGAATTTGCTTAAAATTTCTCAAAAATTCAATTTATATTTATAATCTTTTTTTCAACTTAATCCCAAACTACTAGAATATGTATATAAAAAATAATAAAGAAAAAATTACAAGAATTAAGCAATATATTTAACATATATAATATTTATAAGATTATATTATAAAATTTTTAATATAAAGATTTTAATAATTAATTGTGTTGTATATTAATAGAATCCTGCGATGCAACATCGTCATCGAGAAGTGCTAGTGAATATTTTGAAAATGTATGGTGGCACTACACCGCGCACTATAAGTCCACATTCGCATCCCGCTGCTGCTCCTACTGCTCAAGATCATATTCTACAACAGATGTTGTATCAACAACAGCAACAAAGAATTCCATCGCCAATGAATGGTAAGTTTATATAGACAAAGATTTTTTTTTCTTCTTTTTTTGAAACTCTGCCAAACATCAAATAAGAAGAATAAATGCTCTAAATTTTATTATAAATTAAATGATTTCATATTTTGTATTTGGAATATGTGTGCAGCTTATTGTCCACCTCCAGTAATATCACCAAATTTGGCTGCTAGTCCTAGTACTTTAACAGTGCAACATCCAGGTAATATAGTAAATACAACAAATTTTATATTTTCTATTTTCTAAATTATTTTTTTAATTTTTGTATAGGAGTTCTTAATTGAAAATTAATATATACAAAATAATATATAAAATATTGAAATCTGTAATAAATTTAATAAGTAGAAATATAAATGAAATTTTGAAAAATTATAAAAAGATATAAAAGAATGGTATGATATGTGTGGTAATACTTGATAAATTGTTTCGGTATTTGATATTTTAGATATTTATAGATTCAATAAACACATAAACCTTAAGTTATAAAATTATATATATAAAGTTTTAAATTGTTTAAATTATTGTTATTAAAGCAGTGATACCGCGAGTGCCCTCACCACGGGAGATCGTTATGCACACTCAATCTATAATGCAAAATGCTCTAATTAAGAAAAAATTGGAGGAACAGCGCGAGAATTTCCGTAAGCGGCAGGACCAGCAACAGCAGCAACAGCAGCAACAACAGCAACAAATTCAACAGCGCGCATCGAGCCCTGTTAATTCGCCAGCTAAGCAAACAGCTAGTCCTCTCGCTTTCACACCAACCTCCGTTTTACGTAAAATGACTGCTGACAAGGAACCCGATGGTGCGAATCAATTCCACCAAGTGGAAACTATTCCTTCTATTACTATTACAAATAGTGAAGATATTAATCATTCTAGCATGTTTCAATGTCAAAATAATAAGCAGATATTTACTACTTCTTCTGTTGATTTATCTAAATTTTCTAACTCTGTTAATCAGGTGCAAAACGAAACCCTTAAAATGATCTTTTTGCATTCTGCTATTATAAATTGTACGAATAACAATATTGTTTTTAGTATGGAAGAATCGGCATTAAAAATCAAGCATTCGTGTTCAATACAACAGGGACAAGATATAGATAATAGCTTGAATATTAACATAATGAAGGAAAATGTCTTCCTTGATGTTAATAAAAATGCAAGCATAGAAGCAAAAAAGTCTAATGTAGTAGATGTTGATAAAGATGCCAACAATAATTGTTGTGTTTCGCCTAATGATGTACTAAAGGTATCATCCGAAAGATTAATAAATGAACATGATAATTTGACAACATCTGCAACATCAGACGAAATAGAAATCATTTGATTTGCAAAACGCTATTTCACTTGCAATACATAAAAATATCTAATTGCGCTTTTTCATGAATGAAAAATTTTATAAAATGCACATTGATATTTCATGAAATAATAGTTGTTGATCGTTGTATAAAGTTATATTTTTGTTTTTATTATTTTTGCGTTCTAATGAAAAGCAATCGTTTTGTTTCTCCATTTAGTATCTAATGTAATGCTTAGAAATTTTGGAAAATGTCTCTCTCTAATGTGTGACAGATATTTAGATATATTATTTTTATTTTATATATGATATACACATACATACATACACAAATGCATACACACATACACACACACAAACACACACATACAATGAAGCGCTTTATAAAATAAACTCTTCATTTCTTAATATGAATTTGTTAGGTTTAAATAATATGCTTGGAATAACTTTTTTTTAATAATAAAAAGCTTTATTGATTTATTATTTTATCTGCTTTAACTCCTCTTGCATGTGTTTACACATACATATATATAAATACACATATACACTTCTCTTTCTCGCACGCATGTGTCCTTCCTATTATCACTATTCTTTAAATAAAATTATTTTTTTAATTTGTTTAAGTTTTGTACTTAATAAACTGTGTGTGAATATAATTTGTAAAATAAATCTCTAGTATATATAGATTATATTAATTATTGCTATTATAGAGTCATAATTTATACTGTATCATTTATTTAATTGATTAATAAGACAATTATGATATTATTCCATATATAAATATTTTAAAAATAATTAAATATTGTATGGTAAATTATTTCAATAATTGAAATATTAAAATAGTAAAGTAGTAAAATAATATCAAGTAAATTACAAATTTAATTACGCATATATATGTACCTATACATATACACATACATATACACACATATATCCATACATATACGAAATAAATACATATATGCACATATATACACATATTTAATAAAAATAATAAATTTATTGAAATTTTGATACAAAATTATTAATTCTGATAAATATTTATTCAATGTTTAGATGTAATATTATTATAGCAACCTTTTTATTAGTATCAGTTACATTTAAGAAAATATTTACACTTTAAATTATTAAATTCATATAAATATTATAAATTACTAATTATATTTTATTCTATTAATTAAAATTATATGAGCAAATAAAATATGTATATAATAGGTGCAATATTGTTAATATATTTTTATCATTTATTTTATGATCTTATAATGTTTGAATGTTTTCTGCTCTATACTTTTTTCAGCGAATTATCAGTAGAATATTAAATTGAAATTTTAATCCAATTAAATTAAATTGAATATTATAAAATAAGCGATAAAAATATATAAATTGAAAATCGCATTTATCAAGATTTATATAATTTTAATAAATATTATAAAACTATTTTATATCTGTATAGGAAGCAGCAATGATCCATCAAAATTATCTACACAAACTCCGGTTTCTCAAATGCAACAAATGCAATCTGCAGTTCAATTACTTGCACAGGGAGCTCTTTCAAGACATGCCACATTGCGACCACAATCTGTCCAATCAACATGGTCAAGTCCATCACTTAAGCAACATCCAGGTTTATTTTTTTACTCCTATTATTATTAAATTACATTAAATTTGAATGAAACAAATTTTATTATTTCATAATCTTATTACTGATTATTCTTATATCATATAAAAATTGTATTATTAAGATTAAGATCATCAATGTGAAATAGTTGTCAATTATTAATAGTTACAAATAATTGTTGATTTCAATTTTAATTTTATAGGTCGACCTATAGTGAAAGGTGGTAATAACAACACTACTAGCAGTAATCAGTTTCAATATAATACAGCAAATACGGATTTCCAACAACATCAAAACAGGACAATCTCCAATGTATACAGCAATCCACCACGGTCTAAACACACGATGACCACTTCTCTATCGCATCACAATGTTTCACAATACAATATAGGACAGAACTCGATTATGAATCAGAGATCAAATTCTCTAAATACTCAAATGAAAACCCAGCAAGTTCCAGCACATCTTGTTAATATGCAACAACCACCGCCGCATGGAACTGCTAATATACAACAACCGGTTCAACGGACAGTAAATACTCCAATGCAACTTGTTATGAACCAAAACTACAATGCTAATCGTGCAGGTAATGGTTTGACCAAAATTCCGAGATAATTTCTATTAGTGTTTCATTGGTCACATATTTAACAAATCGAATTCTCAACCTCCCCGACTTTTCAGTAATAATTGATACTTAATGAATTCTTATTTCCTTTTTATTCCATTACATTGATTTTCAGGTTCTTCTCCTCTTCCAAATCAAATTGCATGTAACGGTGTTCAAAAATCGGAGTAATAACAAGCCATTGTTAGGTCTCCCTTATTTAACCCTATCTTGCCACCATTTACCTTCGGATTAAACTAAGTAAACAATTATTAACTATTAAAAAAATGTTTTGTGTTACATTTTATTAACAGATTATATAGATAATATTATCGGTGAATAAGCATTATTTTACATCTTGCATAGTTATTTTACATGCATACATAAAGAGAAATTTGTTATTATTTAAATAATTAATGGATTGTTAAATTACTGTTAAATTATGTGCACAGATGGTCGAACAATACGATCACAGCAATTAAACATGGCAGTTGGTCGTCAGACTTCACCAGGCCTTGGATTCGTAGGCAGTAATGGAGGTGATCTTTCGCCAACGTCTAATCAGCTTGCGCGATGGTTCAGTCCAGAACTTTTAGCACAAGCTCGAGCCGGCAAGCTCCCGGAGCTCGCACAAACAAACGTCCTGTCGTTGGAAGAGCTTGAAAGACTTCAACATGCATCAACTATAGTGCATAACTAAAGTGATATACTGTACTCGGGTTATACATTTCAATTCTACAAACACGAAATTTCATGGATAACATGCTGTTACTGTTCGAATAACCGATATTTTTCGTGATATGTCTATCTTTACGTCCGAAGCACTCTTATACGATATCTTATATACGCTAGATGTCGTATACATACTGTTAAATTACAGAATGGTGCTCATCTATGTAGGTTTTTTAATGAAATCTTCATATTAACAAAAGTTCAGCAAAAAATCTCTATCTCGATAAGAAAAAAAATTAGTTAATCGACAGTATTTCAGTTTTGAGATTTTTTTATCAAAAAAAATCACTAATATTGCTTGTGAAACCATTTTTTCAAAAAATTTTTCGCGGAATGTTATTTAAAAACTACAAATGTACAGGATAATGTATGATATTAAGAACAAAGCGGGATCGTTTGAATGATAAAAATGAAGCGAACAGCTTTCTACAATGATGTATTGCTTATAAGACTGAAAAAATGTGAAAATTCTTATTGTTGATTATGACAAGCTATTATAGCTTGATATGTGTGCTTTTTAAATAATAACACGATAAAATCTATTTGCCTAAGATAGGACTGCAAGTTTCATGTTTCGATAATATTTCAAAAATTATTTCTCAATGTAAACAATTAATTTCAATATGTCTCTTAATATATTTATTCATTCTCTATTTTCTCATTGGCAATTATTATATACAATTATCACTTATAATATTGTAAGAATGTACTAGAATTGTCATCATATCATAGAATATTTTTTATGGAAAGCATGATTTAATAATTATGTTCTTTGAATATGTAACAAAACATAATTTTTTGACATTGTCATTAAGCATAAAAATATATTATCTATGTATGACTAAGTATGATGTCCAATATATAAGAACTTATCATCAACAGTAATAGAATATAGTTTAATCTAGTATTGTTTATATAAAATACATTATTCATTCATTCAATAGAACTTGCAAAATCCCTTAGGCAAATAATACGTGGACTCCTCGAATTTATGATTTATCAGATAATTGCAAATGCACAGGATGAGGATGTCATATATGTATATATATAATATTCTACACGTATTACTGCGAACTTTATTGATATGAAAACCGTACGAAATAAAATGATAAACATAGCATACATCAAATCATATATATGTATATATTAAAATTAAATATGTAATAGGTACTTCGTAGAAAAGCATATGAGGTTGCAGTATCATTATCCTGATCGAAAATAGTAGATAGATTGAAATATTCTCAAGAATATTCTCAAAAAATATAGAAGAGAGATTCGCAAAGTTCATTAAAAGAAAACATTCCATTATTCTACAGAGAACCAAATTAAACAAGATATCCTTGTAGAAAGTTTATCGAACTATTGCCAACATATATTTACGATCTAATTTTTCTAATTTAATCTTTCCGATATAATTGATATCACGTGATAACAATTTTCCTATTATTACAAGCAGAATATTGTGTGAGGCTATTTTAAAAAAATGTAATGCTGTCAGGCTTATGCCGTATGTTTCGGAAAAATAGCGTTGCTTTTATTTTATTACGTATGTACATTGGAGTCTCATTATGCGCGTATAACTGCATTTTTCTTTTTTCATGTTTTATTACAATATATAATTAAATATACATCTTCAAAAGTTATACTTTGAAAAAGATGAAAAAATAATTTGCAAAAATTATACTACATTAAAAAATTTATCTGCGTCTCTTATTTTCTTTATTAATTGCATGGCATTTATATATTTATATCAATGCATTTTATATATTCTAATTCATAGACATTAATTACATCATCATATTTTTATTTTACTGTATATTTTCTTTTTATAATAATACGTAACTTTATAATATTCATATAAAAAGTTCATATAAAAAGAAATCAATTATTTAATATATTTAAAAATCCGGTAAAAAGATAACATAAAAATAAATTTTTTGTATTTAAAATTATAAACTAGTTCTACATATTTAATTTCTACATATTTCTACATAATACAAATAATTTCAAGAGATGCTATAATAATAATAATGATATAATTTTGAGAGAATTATAATCAAATTTTTTGTAGATTAAATATGAAAAGAACATTATATTTATGAACATCATATCGATTCATATTTGAGTTTCGTATATCCACTTAGACTTTGATCACGCATTTTTTTTAAATATGAAAGATTGATATTATAATTCTTCGCAAACATTTGTTATCTAATGTGTATAAAATTGCTCTAATATAGTAATATAACATAGAAGGCAACTTATCACTAAACTTTGTAATATTCGCCTGAGTTCAACAACTTCAACACCAATAAGGATCAATGTATTAATTATATGTGAAAATATAAATATATACGTTGTATATTAATAATCGATACGCGCATGATAAAAACAAGAAAGACGTTAGAGAGACATTTTGTATATAAATTATCGTTATCATAAATATAATTCATATGTATACACTAATTAAATATATAATTAGAGAATTTCAAGCATCTATATAAAAATTACTGGTGAAATCTGAAAAATGCAAAACGTTGTTATGGGACTCTAACATTGTGCTAATTGTATTTATCACGTTTATTATAAAATCGGTAAAAAGCTTGCAAGTGTGACACTGTACATGTTACATAGTGGCACATATAACAAAAAGAGAACAGGAAAAAGAAGATCTCGTTTCATAGAATTTTCATTTATCGCATTCTTCCAATTTTGAGAATTATATTAAACACAATTGTTGAGATTGTATCTTTGACCGATCCATCAGCGCTAAGCTTGCATAAGCGTCCATAAATGTACAAAGTGTATTAGAACAAAAAGTAAAAGAAATTTGAGTCATGTAAGCATGATATTTTAATGTAAGTATTATCGGGAATGCTTTCTCTATTTCAATGCTACTGTATGCGTATATACATACATGGCTTCAAAAATTAAGAGTACTTTTCATTTCATAATATTATCTCTAATAATCATTTTAAATTTAGATATTTAATTAAATTATGTCTTTTAAAGTGCTATCATATTTTCAAAATTTCCATAATATATGGTATAATAGATAGTATGTGGTATAATGAAGCTAATTTCCTTTTAATAAAAATCAATATTTTGATGATCAAGATTTTATTTAAAAGTACTGAAATTCATTTATATTTAATATATAAAGACGGTAGAATTTTTTTGAATATTGTATTAAATTGTTATCTTATTAGAAAAAAGCAGAGTGAGATATTAAATATTCTAAAGTAAAATTATGTTTTCTATGTAAATCGGTTTTTCTATCTAAAAGTAATCAAATATTAAATAGTTTTTAATTCGAATGAATTTGGTTAATTGAAGTCCGAAAATATTTTAAAAACTCAAAATTTGCTATATTCTCTGATACTTTATATACATATATATCCCATTTTCCTGCTAGGTAATCAACAAGTAATATTCAATGACAAACAATAAAGATTCTGAAAAAATTTTCCTGGAATGTTGAAACATTTTAAAGGATTGTTATATTATTAAAGTTTCTGATACCTATGTAATTTTATTTCTAAAAATTATGAGGAGTCCATCTTTCGATGCAAAATTGAAAGAAAAATGACCGAATTATAATGCGGAAAGCTGTTACTTTTGCAAAAAGTAATGGCAATGATTATCTCTGTTTTCGTTAAATGGAAGATACAGCGAATAAGGTATTATCTCATATATTTGCGGACTTGAAGGTTGTTCCATTAAAAATTCAGACGCATTTTTGTAAATAAATCGATTTCTGGGCAAAGTACATTTAGACTATGCACTGAGTCGATGACTTCTGTAAATATATAAAGTTATACTGAATATTATATTATATAAAGTGAAAAAAATTGTCAAATAAATACAAGAAACCATAATTGCTTTTTTCATTATTTCGTTTATCTTCATTTGTCTTTTCGAAATGACTGTTTTCAAGTTATTTCAAATCTATTAATATATTCATCGCTATGACAGAAAGGACAATTCTAGGAAAACTTCTGTCTAGAAACATAATTTAATACAAAACGCATTTGCAATTGTAAAATAAATTTTTTTGTTATATGATGAAATCTAAATTTCTTTTGTTTCTATATGTAAATCATTTTAATATCTTATAAATTAATTTCGATTTCAAATGAATATTTGTAATAATTAATCCTGATAATTTATTTAAATAATTTATCTTACAAATTAGGTCTTATAAAAGAATTATATAAGGTATAAATAATCAATATAAATTTTGATAAATAAATCGATTATTAAAGAAAGTTAAATCATGTCTAGCTGTTTGCTCAAGTACTCCAAACTTATCAAGATATTTAATAATAAAAATAATTTCATAGTTTTCTCTTTTTTTTTCATTTCATTGGTTTTTTTTAGATGAAAAGAAAATATTAAATAATTACAATTGGGATAGTGCATAGTGATATATGCATAGTGATAATGAACAATTCTAGAATATAAAAATTCACCATTATATGAATTAAATTATCAAATGTAATAATTATATCAAATAATAATAAAATAGCTTAGGTATTTAATAGGAATTCTCGTATGCCGGTATATATGCCGCAATTGTTTATATAATTTTCTCTTTCTCTCTCATCTTTCACAATTTTATCATGAATTATTAATCATTAATTTATTTTTAATATAAAGACGAGAAGAATATAAAAGAAGCTTGCTCTTGATACTTAAAATTGTTTGTCTCATACATACATACTTTATTTAATTTAATAACATGTAAATTCCTGATTTTTTAATTTTAATTTAATTTTTTTATCAAATACGAATATGGAGAAAGAGTATGGAAAGGAATATTTACATTTCTTTTTTCTTATTAATTTTATATATTTTTGAATGATAATTATTATAAAAATATTTAAAATATATAATTTTATGACTTCGCGAACAAGATACAAATGTTTAATTTCCATATTACAATGAGATTTGTATATATGGATAAAAAATCTTATTTAATTAATATTATTAAATATTCGTTAATTATTAAGAAATTTAGTAATATATCATATTATACTGTATCATTTTTTAATAAATAAGTACGATTAATTGATTATATTAAAAAAAATTAATTTTTATAGAATCTTCTCTGCTTATCAATTCTCTTTTTTCATGAATAAGAAACTTTGTATTTCGAATCAATTTGGTTAATTGAAGTCCGAAAATATTTTAAAAATTCAAAATTTGCTATATACTCTGATACTTTATATACATATATATCCCATTTTCCTGCTAGGTAATCAACAAGTAATATTCAATGACAAACGATAAAGATTTTGAAAACATTTTCCTGGAATGTTGAAACATTTTAAAGGATTGTTATATTATTAAAAAGTTTTGCAATCTAATTCTTTATTTATCTATAAAAATATACAAGATGGAACCAGAAATGGAATAATTATTTGCAGAAAAATTTTTAATGCACAAATATATATGTATGTGTGCTGTGTGTACGAATGTATAGGTGCGTGCATTTGTATACATATGATACTTCATATGATTTTAATTTATTCATTTAAATATATTAAATATTTTCATTTAAATATTTTATCTATAAGTTTTAGAAGAAAATTTTTTGATGAAAATTATTCGTTTCTCTTCTGAGAAAATCAGATAATAATGACTTTGCTTTGAATATTTTGAAAGTCAAGAAATATTCTAAAATTCATAAATAAAAACTTTTATTATTTCTATTAGATAATTTAAAACTAATCTTCTTAAAATCATTAAGATATTGATTATGTATATTTTTTTTTGTATATTTTTATAGATAAATAAAGAATTAGATTGCAAAACTTTTTAATAATATAACAATCCTTTAAAATGTTTCAACATTTCAGGAAAATGTAAGTCATTTTAAAATTATTAATATTTCGACACTGAATATAACAAGAAAAGTTTTTATCTTCTTTTTGTGTCTATTGGTTTAAAAAAATAATATCAAATAAAATTTTTTTTATCTACAAATACATATTTCATCATAACTTAAATCTTTTCGAAGCCAAAATTATGTTATGTAAGCCTAAATCAACTTTAGTTTTTTAATCATAAGTCTTTAATTCTTTATAGGAATTGTGCAAAATTTCTTGCAAATATCTTTTTTCGCTTTGAAATCTTTCTAATGCTATTCAGAAACGGTCGTAGATTATGACATGTTTCTTTGATATATGTCTTTTACTCTCATAATACTTATGCTTACTAAGTAAACGAAAAAGATAAATGTATTTAAGCTCTACTTGTTTCTATCGTAATTTGTATAAGTGTTAAGTTTAAGTCCTTTATCTTAGAATGGAATGATTCTAAGAATAAAAAGAGAATATTTCTTTTTATATAAAAAATTTATTAAGCAATAAGAGAATTTTATTTATTTTATAATTTAAAGAGATTGTTCGTTTCATCTTTTATAAAAAACTAATCTATAAGATAATTTTCGTTTATATACGAAAGAAGTTTAAATATAATTATAATATATTTATTGTATCAGATAAGTATTGCACATATGGTTTTATTTATAAAATATACTTTTATTTTAAATAATACTTGCGAACTATTATATCTACTATGTTTTATACTACTACTACTATTTTATACCATTATTTTATATTACTATGTTTTAAAATATTATGTTTTAAAATTATTTAAGTTGATTATATCTAGATGGTGCTGAATGACTTAAAATTAAAGCACGTATCTTATAGACCTTTATGCTAATCGAAAAGATGCTGGTATAGCACTAATTTCTGCTGAACGTAGCGATATAATAGTGATAAACTGCTTGACAATTTGTAAGTAATATTTATAGAGGAGATTGGTATTTTAGCATATTATTATGGATGGATATTTTGACAAAATGAATTATACACTGCGATTATAATGAAATATATTTATCACAATGCAAAGTTTTCCCACACATATGACATTAAGATTTTGTGAGTATATGATGTTTGATCATATCTAAATAGATTAATTTTAATTTCATGTTAATTAACTTTATGCTTTATAGTTATGTAAATGTTATGTAAAATTGTAAATGTTATATTCAATAAATATTATATCATTTTGCAGCACATTTATATAAATCGAGTCTTGCATTCGTTCCAAAATGCAGCCCAACGAGAATGGAAGATGTGATAAAACTGAGAGATTTTATCAATAGACATAATCGTTTATGTGTATTAACTGGAGCAGGGATATCTACGGAAAGTGGTATTCCTGATTATAGATCAGCGGAAGTTGGACTTTATGCTCGAAATAATCATAAACTGATTTTTCATAAAGAATTTTGCAATAATAAAGCAATTAGAAAAAGATATTGGGCAAGAAATTATGTTGGCTGGCCAAGGTCCTTGTGAAATAAATTTAGCAGAAATTGAAATAATAGATTAATAAATTTTAATAGTTATATCTTTGTAGATTTTCATCATTTAAACCAAATATTACACATAAAATACTAAAAGATTTAGAATATATGGAAAAAATTAAATGCATTGTTACACAGAATGTTGATAATCTACACTCAAAAGCAGGAAGTAAAAAGATGATAGAATTGCATGGAACAGCATTTAAAGTGACATGTCTTAATTGTAATTACAAAATATGTAGATATAAACTTCAAGAAATCTTCCAAATACTTAATCCATTTGTGACTGCAACTACTCAAATGATAAGACCTGACGGAGATGTAGAATTGACACAGGTATGTATAATATATATTACAAATCTATCTATCTATATATATGGATATATATGGAAAATATTCTGAAATATAAAAGAAGTTATTCAGATTATTCAGAAATAAAAAGAAAAATTTTAATATTTAAATGAGACTATAATAATTCTTTAAACTAAAGAATTATTCTCTAAACTAAATTCTTTAAATTAAAGAACTTTTTCGATATTTATATACATATATTGTTATACATTATACATTATAACATTATTTATATAATTAAACATTATTTATGTAATTATATATAATATTTAAATATTTACATATATACAGAATACACATATAAATATTACATACTTATATAATAATAAGATGCAAAATCATTGGTAGTAATTTCAAGAGTAAATTCTGTAGAATATTCTAAATTAAAATTCTAATATGAGGATATTGGATTATAATAATTTTTAAATAAGAAATAATTAAAGTTCGCTAGTGACAATGCTGAAATTTTATTCATTTTGGTGTATTGAAGTTAAAACTATTTAAATAGAATTTCTTTGATTATTGAATAGTAAAATATTGAAATTATCACGCAAATGCATTATTTTTATGAGGAAACTGTTTTTTTATGTACGACATATTCATATATTGCATATGCATAATTAAATATTAAATTATTTAAAATATAAAATAATTGAACATATACTGATATTTCGACATATCTTCTTGCATGAAATTTGAGACATTATTAGTGAACTTTGTTTTCCATTTAAAAACTATTATAATTTTGCCATATTTATATTAAAATTTTTATTTTTTTATTTAAAATATTCTATAGAATTTGTTCTTCAAAATTGTTATTAATTATTTTTAAATATATATATATAACAGTTATATAATATATTATCCATATTTTGTTATTTCTATGTATATATATATTTATTTATGCATATCTATATATATATAATATATTTTATTAAAAAATACGTTTAACAGATAATTATAGAAGATTTTAATATTCCTGATTGTGATAAATGTGGTGGTATCTTGAAACCAGATATTATATTCTTTGGTGACAGCATATCACGTGATATAGTACAAAATGTAAAAGCTAATATTGAGAATTCGGATGCTCTGTTAATCTTGGGGACAACTCTTACCACTTTCTCTGCATATAGAATCGTCTTACAAGCGATTGATGTTAAAAGACCGATAGCGATAGTAAATATAGGCGAAACTAGAGCTGACAAATTAGTAAATTTAAAAGTGGAAGGAAGATGTAGTGACCTTCTAACGAAAGTTTGGCAAGATATTAATTTAGAAAAATAACGTCAAATAAAGAGGCATTACGTTTTAAATTCTGCATATAATTTATTGAAATATTTAACAAATAGTTATTTAAGCATAATTTAATATACACATTTATAATGTATAATATATATTTTTGTTTTCAAACTAAACAAATCTGAAAAAATGATGTAAGGTAATATTAAATAAACAAATATTTTTGAGAAATCTTTTATTTAATCTTTCACATAATTTTTTAAATGTTATAAATGTTAATACAATATGAACTTTTAATGAGATAATTTTGCTTCTTTTGCATTTTGTAAACTTTGAGTGATATATAATTTCGCTAAACTTTGCGCACAAAATTGTGAGATGTGTTCGCTGTATGTATTAATTTGTCCAGCAACAATCATTGGATTTAATCTTGGTGGAACTGGCAATGGTCTCATCAATTTATTTATATCATCATCAGGTAATGGTGGTTCATCTTTCGCAGCTCTGGCAGCATTTTCTTGAGCTCTTTTAGCCAGAAGTCTATTTTTATCTTGTTGCTGTCGAACTACTAATTGTTGATATCTGTTAAACTTCATAGCCTCTTGATTCAATTCATCTACTCGATCCATCAAGCATCTTAATTGATTTTCCAACACTGTGGCTGTACCAAGATCCAAATATTTTGTACCTTTCTCCTCAGGGATCATCTCATCTAATTCTGACATCATGATATTTGTTAAGTTGCTGTTTTTTATAATAACTGGAATTTCAACGAAGAGACTCTCATATCCAATCTTTAAAGTACGCAAAGCTTCTGGAGTAAACTCATTCTCCTTATACATTTGTATCGCTTGTGGGGTAAGCCGATATGCTTTAAGTGTTAGAAAACCTCTAGCGGATTTAGCTGTATCATAAATTAATACAACTGATTCTTCAATAGAAGTTTGATAATGATACTGTGATTCCAATAAGGATAAATTCAAGAAATTTCCAACATCTGCACTTTGATACCAACCGACATGAAAGTGATCAACATTCACCCTGGACATTAAAACAAAACAATAATACTTATTCTAATTATAATAAACTTTTTTTATACATTCAATTTTTATTTTATTGCTACTTACCATCTCAGTCTGCGCATCATAGCAAGCTGATATTCTTCTTCATCCATGACTTCATCATTCTTGGGAAATGGAAAACAGTTTGTGATCTCCAAGCGATTTTGTACAACTAAGCCAAGCAAGGCTCCTTGTGCAACTTCCATATTGCCGGAGGATTCTTCATGGCAATGTTTTACCATTTTCATCACTACCAGCCCATCACATTGCACATAATCTATACGTGGCTCAACTTCGGGAATTCTTCTTGAGGTTGTTCTCGAAACCATTTTCATGAATATAATTCCTCACAAATAAAATTATTATCAAGTAATTATCAGTATACGATGATCAGCTACTTCGTATTTTGTCAAAGATTAAAGAACGTATGCAACAATATACAAGAATAGTCTGCAGCGCAATGAACAGTAAGCCGCATATGCATGCCAAGTAACTTTGTAGCATGCGGCAAATGAAAGCTTTGCTGAAATCTTGTGTACCAACGTAAAAATAGATTTGAGTTCTCAATCCAGAAAAAAGTTACTAAAACTCGATATTTGGATAAATATTTATTTATTATATTCGCGATAAATATTACATATAATATATGATTCGTCATATATATCCGCTATATATAGCGGATATAAATGTAATAAATAAATAAATATATATATATATATATATATATATATATATATATATACATACAGAAATATATATATATATACCGAATTATTTATGACTCAAGAATCCAAGTTCTAATAATTTTTTCACAACTAGAAAATTTAGAGTAGTTTCTAACATTGAGTATAAGAAATCTATTTCAGTTTGTTCTTTTTCATTAAATTAATATAAACTTATAGAATTTAAAGAAAAAAGATAGATATATAATTTTAAGTTGATGAAAGAAAATGGAGAAGAGAATTAATACAACAAAAAAAAACAAATCTAGTACTAGATTTGAAAGTGGCTAAGAATACTTTAATAACCAATCATGTCTTACTTGCCCGGAAATAATAGATACATTATTTATTATAAGCAAGATGTTATATTGCTATTGCTTTTCTAACCAATTTTCATTATACGGTAAACAGGACATTCTATCGTTGCAAAAACTATATGAAAAGTTAACAGCGTTATATGATAAAAGTTACATTCTCTATCTCTCTCTCTTTCTCTCTCTCTCTATATATATATATAGTTAATGGTAATAATAATATGTATAAACATGAATTCATATCAGAAGCCCGCGAAAAGAAGAGGATGTTTACGTTGCTTATATCAGAAATTTAAAACTATATCCGGTAAAACGGTTACATGATACGATAATGATAACCCTAAACTTATGGGTATTACAGCATTTTGTTTCGTAAATAGTTGATGCTCGTACATCGTAGTTTGTAAATAGGATAAAAAATAAGCAATTTTATATTTAATAGAATGGATGTTTCGCAAACAAAAATTGAAACATGGATAAAATTAATACGTTTATTAAAATTGCAAGATGTATTGGATGATATTCAAGTATGTATGCCTTATTTTATTTTTTATTTGCATTATAAATATTTAAATGTTTATAAATATATTTATAATTATACTTTCCAGGTGAGTATTCATATACAACTTGATAATAAACTAAATGAGAATATTTTTAAATTATTGTTACATTTATGTCGCACAACTGATGAATGTAACAAACAATCTTATGAGACTGGAAAGAAAATTGCTGAATTAACTAAATTGCTTTGCTCATTATTGATTGATATACCTGATAATAATAATTTTATCAAATGTTTGTTTAAAATTGTTCGTTGTTTAATTTCCTTAAATTTATATGAAGATGCAGCAGAGATTTGCTGTTATTTACAACCTGGCAAGCTATATAATCCTCAAAATGATACCATGGAATTGTTAAAAAAAGTATTATCTTTGTGGCATGTTGCAGTTAATAATATATATCTTGTTCTTACTACAGAATCTTTAAATGAAGAAAATTATAATAATTTTAAAAGTATTATTACATATGAAATGAAAGTAATGCAAATTACGTATAAGAATTATACAAAACCCTTGATTATGGGAATAAGTATATATTTGGATAAAATCGCAGCAATTGACAAAGAACCAAACAAATATTTTAAGGATTTTTCTAAATATATGCTGAAATATTTAACAAGGACACAACTATATCTAGAAAAGGATGAAAAATATATTATATATTGCCATGTACTTCGTATCATGTGTCATATAATATGTAGATCCATTAATATGATTGATATAGAATCTATGATAAAAACATTAGATGAATTATCTAGTTGTTTTAAGAATCTTTTTGCAGAAGATGAAGAATGCTTGCAATGTTTTCAGCAATTTCAAAATTTATGCACAACACTTTTAATGCCAATAAAAAATTTTGTTAGCGATAGTGCTAAAAATGTTAAAAATATTGTTTCTTGTAATTTAAAAATTGCACAAAAGTATGGATATATGGGTGCTCTAAAATGGAATGCGCTCAATATTGCAGAAATAATTGAACCCTGGTTTATATATTTGGAAAAATGTATAGAAGCTGATAAATGTGTGGTTAATAAATTACTTGATACTGGCATCTTGCTAGAAATGATGAATTTGTTTATATATATGGATATAGATGTGTTTTACATGAAAGAAGTGTCAATTAAATGCAAATGGTGCATGGGTAAAGTATGTACAGTCAAGAGGGATTTATATAATGCAATAGTGATGAAATGTAGATCTCTCAGTTTGATATGTAGATTTTCTATTAAAACTCTACCAAAAGAAGCATGTGTCCTTGCCAGAAAAGTCTTAGAGCAAAACATAAAATCAATTATCTGTGAAATGAAAGAATGCAGATGTAAACGCTGGACACAATTATGGAATACTTGTCGCACTTTAATTTACAACATAGGAATTTTGTTTGAACATATTTATGACGAAAGTGCATGTTTCTTTACACTATTGTGTCATTGCATTTTTCAACTTCAAGAAATTTATTCAAGCTCCAAATATTTTGAAAATTCTAAAGATATCGAGAATTCTATTTCTTTTGCATTGCATAAACTAAGTGTTATATATTATAATAATGGTATATATAGAAAAGCCATGACTGTGTGCGCATTAAATGCCTTATTAACTTATGATCAACCAAATACGAAAGCCTTCCATATGTGGGCAAACATCAAGAAATATGCTCCTAAAGAAATCGCAAAATTAACTATGATAGAATGCTTGAAACATGATAAAGACCAGATAAAGAATAAAATGGGCTTTTTAATTGATACTTCTAAGTATAACATTATTAAATTGTATTCACGTGAAATAAGAAGTTTGCTTGAAGAGAAAATCTCATTTACAAACTGTATATTGCCACTTTTTGAAGAATTTGAGACATTAGAACCAAATAAATGTTTATATGCACAAGTGGTACAATTATTAGGACATTATTTATTGAATTTTGAATACGATAGCTCTATTCTGAAATATTATAAACGAGCTATGTCTTATTTAAAGCAAGATGCATTGGATTCTCCAAATGTTTTATGTTTAGAAGCCAATCTACATTTTTTTACATTTGTAGAAGAATTATATATAATGAATAAGCAAACACAAATGGAGATGGAGAATACAAAATTTGCTCTATATGCTCCTAAACTACCAGAACTTAGAGAAACGAAATCTCCAAATGTAGTTCCTGCTTATACTATGATAAATATTAAAAAAGATTCTACTCTTATACTAAATCTGCAGAAATGTTTGAAGAAATGGAATGAACTATTTCAATGTGACATTGTAAGTTAATAGAGAGCATTTATGATGTTTGACAATTATTCAAAACTTTATAGCATTCAGTATCCATATAAAAATATTTTTTACAGAATGAAATCATTCAAAATTGGGAACCAAATCTTATACTTGATACATTAATAACAGCTGGTGAATACTGTCGATTATATCGTTATGAAGACTGTGAAATTGAAATATGGAAATTGGCATATAGATTAGCATTACAGATGAATGATTATTATAGAATTATTTATGGTATTAAACTATTTTTTTTAATAATTGGATATTTTTTGTGAATATGAAAGGTGAATATGAAATTTTGTAAAATTAATTTAAATTAATTCTATTACAGTTGTAAGCCGTTGTATTTCATTAAGACAGATTAATTATGATTGGATTACTATTGCTAAAAAGCATGCCATAGAGCATAAAGATTCTAAAGATGAAAATATAATTCGTTATATTGCCATCTTCTGGATAAGTTTAGCAGATTTTTATTTTGAATGTGGACAGGTAAAATTATAATATATAACGTGTGAAATTTTTGACACACAAATATTTTAACATTATTAAATAATAATGTTAAAATATGTACAATAATATATATGTAATTTTTTAATTTTCTTTTTCAGTGTGATGATGCTAAACAATTACTTACTGAAGCTAGAAATCTTTCAAAAATTTCATTTCTCACTAATAGATCTGTATATCTGTTAAGTTTAGATACTATTATACGAAATATTAATTTATATAAACATACTATGCAACATCAAGATTATGGCTCATATATTGTAGAAAGCTTATTTGCTATGAGAAGTTTACATCAAGATTTATTGACAAAAAAGTGTAATTATATATTTATATATTTTTTAAATTAAAATCAATATAAGAGATATGATGAAATCATATTTCCATTTATCTTGATGAAATTTATATCTCATAAGCTTTAAAACATATATATATGTATCTTAAAACTATAATTATACAACTATTTATAGGATTTTTTTTTCAGGGAAAAGTCAAATAGAATATCTTTTTAATTATGATATTCTTTTTACGACAACGGTCAATCTTTCTATGAGGGTGAATAGTTTATTATCTTTTCGCGGAATTAGTGCGGATTTAGTACGACGTTTAAAAGCAGCACAGAGTTTAGGTGCAGTAATACGTACCGCTGAGCTATTAAAATCGCTATGTTATATCGATCTGTCACGTTCACAATTAAATGACTGCGAAGTGAAGTTGCAAGGCCTTGAACATATTTTGGATATTGAAACATTTCAACTCTCAATGAATTCTAAATCTGTCGATACACTATCTACTCATCTAGCCGTGACACCTACAAAAATCATGGATTCTATCAGAGAATTACCTCAGCACGATAGTTCGCCAGTGCTTAGTAAAAAAGTTTTCGATCTGCCCAACTTTATTTTCCACTCAAATTGCGATTGCTATAAATGCTGTAACATGTCATATCAATACTTAGTATTCGTTACTACTTACATCAGAGCACAATTGTATTCCTCACAAAATCACATCGCGTTAGCGTTTGATCATTTTCACGGCGCCTTTAGGATAAGGCAAAAATTATTTAAAGAGGAAAAATCTATTTTATCTAATAAATGTGATGAAAGTAGCATGAAACAATTCTCTTGGCAAACACGATTCTACATCACTGATTATGTCCAACTACTAATTGATTTTTGTTATTTCTTAAAAACGAATATAACATCAAGAGAACAAGATATATTCGATATTGCTAATTTAGCAATTAATTTATGTCGCGAGTATAAATTAAAGGGACATCCTGTTTATGTATCGGCTAAAGAATTAGCGTTCGACAATGATTTCCAACCGATATTGACATCTTCAAGCTGTTTAGGTATGTGCAATCCGATATATGATTCTTCTTCTTTTATTTATTTTATATTTTTTATACTTCTTTTATATTTATTATAATGCAATAAACTCATTGCAGGATTTATGGTTCCACAATCACATGATATCGATGTAAATGATTATGATGCAGTTCCAACTATTCAAAATGTCTGTGTCACACCATCCATACAAAAATATGCTAAGAAGCCTCTTTCAGTTCGACGTAGAAGAAGTCCAGTTGCTTTGAAAATAACTAAAATTAATATGATTTGGAGCGATGATGAAGATGACGACAGTTTATCATCACCATCTACCGAACACTCAACTAAAAAATTCAAATCGCGTGAAAAATTAGTAAAGAGAAAAATTTTAGAGGAATATTTATCGGATGATGCTAGTTCAAGTACAGAGGATTCTATATTGAAAGAAACAAAATTAAAAAACTATCAAATTACTGTATCAGAAAGAACGAAATCAAGTCGTCAAACTATATCAGAAGAAATAAAATCGGTAATTCATCCAATTGTTGAATCAAAAGAAATAAAGTTAAAAAATCATCAAACTGAGAACAATGTGCAGAAAAAATCGATAAAAGATATTATAATTAAAATAGCACCTTTAGTACCAAATATATCACAAAACTTAATGGACTTGTTAAATAAGTCAGATGTATCAAATATACTTGCTACAACGGAAAATATAGATAAATTGATAAAAGAAGTGAAAAGTTTAAAAGTTAGTTCAAATACAACAATAAAGGGTAAAAGAATTAACGATAAAAAACCATCAACAATTGCTGATTATAATAAAAACGTTAATCAAGCTATAGAATTACTGAAAGATATGGCATTAAATGAGGATATTAAAAAACAAATCGATTCTTCTACATTAACAAAAGTTAATAATTTACATTTGCAAGATCAGAAGATTCTGGAAGTATATAACGAAAAATCTGATAAAATTATTGAAACATTTAAACAAAGTGTAGAAAATGTAAATGTATCATCAATAAGTGAATTTAAAATTTCGCAAACTAGACACGCAAAACAACTTGTAAACAATGAAGTCCATGATACGAGGACAAGATCCAGTCTTAGATCTAAAAAAAAAACTGCTGTAAAAAAATGATTGATGCAGAAACTGTATATACTTTAAATATTTATAGAATTTTATAAACTTTTATAAAAAAAGTTAACGAAGTATTATATATATTTTACACAGCATATAAGGAATTATTTTTAATAAAAATGGTCGATGATTTCATACAAATAGTCGAAGACATTTTTGCCTTATTATACTACATATATAACAAAAGAATTTTAAATTTCGAACATGCTAATAGGATGACGAAAATGAACTTCAAGATTCTATTTCATTTCTTTATTATATTTCATAAATAGCAACTAATTTTGTTCCAATTAAATACTTTATAAACTCAATTTCACATTTTTGACATTATTTTATATTTTTCTTGTATAATAAGTGTAGCTAAAGTAAGTATCACACAAATTCACTATTTTAATGTAATACGTAACAATAACTGCAAGCATTTTCTAAACTCATTCTTACCATGCTTACATAACATCGTTTTTTACATTACAGACTAAAAAAACGAAATTTATTACAATACTTTTTTAAATCAACTTTATATGTGAAAAACAATTAATGTGCATGATAAAAAGTAATAAGATTTGCTATAATTTCATGAGACACATTTGTTTTTTTGAAATTTCTCAGTATACTGTATGAAAGTAAATATATAATGATAAAACATAATTATCTTGTGTACAAATATATGTTCATGTTATTTCAATAGTATTTTGTAATATAAATTTTATATTATTTGATGATATTTTATAAATAATATGCGTAAAATTGGGAAAAATTTAAAGAAATTTCGAAAGTAAAACAAATGTAATCCAATACATATAATAATATAGTAATAATAAAAAAATAAGACTTAGAGAGTAATAATAATCAAACAGAAAAAAAAACAGATGTTTCACATATGTAAAAAGTCTTCATTATGTTTATAAGCCAATAAATGGACTGAATGTTATGTGAATGGACATGAGCTATTATTCATTTTCCGCGCGTATAAAAATAATAAAGTAATCAATAATCACAGTCTATAAATGGCTATTATTTGTTTCTACAGTCATTGAACATTCGTCCTTTGTATCATGCTTAAGACCTAAAACTCTCTCCTTTTCTTGTGTCTTAGCCAATTCCATCAATGCTAAGGCGCCCAGCCATTTCTTATTGTCTTCTTGTATCGGGGCTTTAATTATATCATCTTCCTGCTTAATTGCAATTATTTTCATTTCTGCTATGTCAGCATCCGCAAGTACAATATGTGGTTTTGAGATGATTTCCTTATTATTATTCGAGCTACCGGCCAACATTAGGACTGTTGGTCTAGTTTCATTCTCGCTGATACAAGAATTGATTAATATATCCTGATGTGTTGCCTCCTCATGAATAATTTGCTCTGCATAATCAATAGACGAAATCGGATTAGGCTCTTGAAGCATAGTAGATTTATCAATATTAGTTTCAAAGACATGTTGATTACTTGGCAAGTTACTCAATGAATCCCATTGTGTTTGGCTCAGAGGATGTATAATATTACATGCATTCTCCATTGTTTTAGAAGATTCATTATTATTACTGTTCATATCCCAATACAGTTCAGAAGAACGGTATGGAAGTTTTAACTGTGTATTTGGGGTTGATAATTCGTTGTCCATATTCGATGTAAATATGTTCTTGTCAACCATAGAATTATCGACAAATGTCGTATACCACTGGATCTCAGATGATTCTGTAAATCCATCTAAAGACTGCTTTTCATCAATTTTATATATAGATGTTACATTGTTTGCTCTAACGTTCCCACTCAATTGTTGTTCCAAACAAGCATTTCGTAGCCATCGTTTCTTTGGTTGTAGTCTATCCAAGGGTCTTCTTAATGCCGCTAACTTGGCGCTTGATATTTCTTCATCTTCAGATGTTTGTAATATTGCGCAACATGCGTCCGTCGGATCTTCATCTTGGCTCTCTTCCTGACTGTCTTGACTATCCTGACTATCTTGACTGTCCTGGCTATCTTGACTATCTTGATTTTCTCCGCGATGTAATTGTTGACTGGATGATTTACAATCGAGATTTTCTTGTTCTCCCGCCAGATCCATCATTAAACCTTTTCTAGATTTCACTCTCTTATGATTCTCGGCACTACTCTTCCACATCTTTTTTTTCCGTTCGTTTTTCCCAGTCGGTGTTTTGTCTTCTCGTTCTCTAGACATTTTGTAACGCTCCAGCCACCGACTAACATCGTGTGGCAAATCTGTATTTTCAGATACTGGTTTCAGTACGAAGTCATCTGATCTTGTAAGAGTAGCGTAGGGATGATCGGAGCAATGTCTATTGGCATGAGTAAATCTCATTTCGCAACCTGGTACAGTGCATAAAAATGGTTTCTCTCCTGTATGTAATCGTTGATGAGTTTTCAGTTGCCCGGATTGAGTAAAAGCCTTTGTACATCCAGGATAATCACATGGATATGGACGTTCGCCTATAATCAGACATAGATATTTTATTAGACTTATATTTTATGTATAGATACGTACAGATACAAAATGTATCAAAACAAAACTGATATTTTGAGGAATTATTGTAAACTTCGAAATAATAAATTTTAAGAAATATATAAAAATATATATAAGAAATATATATATAAGAAATATATAAAAAATATTACAAATATTTTTATTCCGTGCTATAAATCTCTAAAATTAAAATTAATCTCTAAAATCTAATATTTCTAAAAGAAAGATAAATTCAATAAAAATTTAAAAAATTAGATCAACATAATAGATAAAATATTTTAGAAATATCAAAAATTTTATGTTTTATTATTGTAAATAATAACATTTATATTACTGTTGAGCATTATTTTGAATAATTATTATAAATTCAGAATAACAAGCATTTCATTTTTTTTACTTCTTTATTAAAAAATATTTTAAAGTTTACAATTTTACAAAATATATCAATTTTATTCATTGTGTATGTGTATGTGTGTAAAGTGATTCATATCAAATTATAATTATAATTATAGCAATTATAAACTAGAAACAATATATATTGTTTTATTAAAATATTCTATAAAATTATAAAAAGAAAAATTGAATTTATATTGATTCAACAGAGTTAGTTTTTCTATGAAATTATTTTATAATGCGTCATTGTAACTATGCATTTTTTTAAAACCTTGTTTTTATAAATATTGAGAAAGAATAACTAAGTGACTGAATGAAAGAGAGAAAAAAAATGTCTTGGTACTGTTTGCATAGCAATTCTAGATAAGATCTTTATACAAAAAAAATACTAATAAAATAATTAAATATTTTTACAAAATATTCCCACATCTTTTCTATTTTATTCGGAAATACATTTAAATATACACGGTAACTGAATAAATATATATATGCCATTTATTTTAATACGAAATATAGTAATAAAATATAATAGTATATATATTTAGATACACTTTCTAAATATTTGGAAGCTATACTATATTTAAGATATAAGGCAATCAGATAATAACAGATAATACAATGTTAATTATGATTTAAATTATATTTAATAATAATGATTATTTCATTCATTTAATTTCAAAATATATGCTATACAAAATATTTGCAAACAATTTTTATAAAAAATAAGCATTAAGTTTTATTAAAAAATTGGATTTTTCTAATATATTTCTAATGTGCCAAGAAAACTGATAACTTCATATAAAAATAATATTAAGTTATCAGGTTTTTTTTACATTTTAAATTTTCTTTATTTCTTCTAATTTTCTATGAATTATCTTTTATATTCTATTTAAAATTTGTTTCATAATTTATTTTATGAAAAATTCAGTTTATTTCGAATTATAATTTAATTAAAAAATCAAATTTATAATTTATATATTATTTAAATTAATAAATTAATTCCAATTATTTTTATTTATTATATATTTTCAAAAATTACAAAAAAACTTGAAAGTTTTAATGCAATTAATATAGCTTAATTTTGAATATATAATTCAACGAATTGAAAGCAATGTTTATAGTATACATATTTAAAATAGATCTACAATATCTATAATATAAAATCAAGGCATTTATAATTTTAATATTTTCAAAACATCTTTTTTCTAAATTTAAATAAATTTAAATTTATGCCAAAAGTGCAAAAATGTATAAAAGAAAAAAATTAATGATAGAAATACGATTTCTAGTATTACGCGGACAGCGCAATACAGAAAAGTGCTATCGTGTTCTTTTTTTGTTTTCTATAGACAAAGACCGCGCGATTTCATATTGTAACGGACCGACGATATATACATATTATCTTTCTCTACCAATATTTTTGAGAACCAATACGATTTACTCATCATATATTGAATGTGATTTCCACATAAGAGGCGAATTTCATCGTTGTCGAATCGAATGCGTGCGTACATGCATGCATTACGCGACATGCGAGACGAGTCATTTAAGTATTTAAAGCGCGGCATGATGGCCGATTGGCGGGATGCATGAGCCAGTGGGCGAACACGAGCAGCGGTATGCACGTGATTATTTTCTAGCAACTTCTAGCAAATCGCTGAATAAAAGTGTGCGATTTTTTGACGCCGATGGCGTTACACGAATGAAAGACGATATTCCTAACACACCGAGCTACCTGTGTGGGTGCGTAAGTGCGCCTGTAGACTTTTCTCGCGCGGGAATACTCGGCGGCAGTAACCACATTTAATACTACTCGGCGATGTGCTGCCCTGCATCATGAGATTCGTGAGAGCATCAGCTCGGGGTCGACCACGGCGATGACTTTCGGCATTCCCGGTTCCAGCTCGAGTACCGGTACCCACGCCCGTGCTATGTTCTCTGTATTCCGGCGAGGAGCACGAGCTGGCCGGGCTCAGATTTGCGTTGCGCGCCACCTCGTTCGCCCAGTTCCAAGGATAGAGCAGCGTATCGTTCATAGACGGACTGCAAGTTAAAGCTTCCGCCGAAGGCCGCGACTCCCGCTTCGGAGTGTGCGCTTCCATCTCGCTGGCTTCTTCCTGATTCTCGCCACGCTCGTTTTTTTTTCTCACTTACTCGAAAGTATTTTGTTACTGTTCACTACACGATACGATTGTTAACAATTGTCTGATTGTTATGCACATCCACTCCACCATTAAGCGCGGTACGTGTGCCGCGTGCAACTGGTAAACCGCCAAAATATGAGTACACATCAGTTGTCAAAGATGGCTGATATATGCGCGCGCATCTGCTTAAAGTTTCTAACGGATTTACAGAATTCTGATGAAGTATATACGCAACAAAAGATCAATTGATCATTATAATATAAAAAATAAGTAATACGTGCAACAGTAATGCATTTTATTTCAATTTTATGATCGATTTTTTCCGCTTTCTGTCGTTTTTCTTTGTTCTGGCACCGTTGCGCGCACGTGCAAGTAACTGATGTCCGTTTCTTTCATAATCAAACAAACAAATATACATGATTATATATATTTAAGCTAACATATGTGAAATACAATTAATCAAATATTACTAATTGTAACTTTATGTAATGAATATTAAAATGCAAATGAAATATTTATAGATTCATTTGTAAATTCGCCCATATGACAATCTATACTCGAAGTTCTACGTTGATTGGCCGATACTTATTGCTTACATGAAAATGGAACTTATCATTCAGACATTTTTTTTATGTTTCTATTTACAAATATTTCATTTCATGTTAGTTTATTTTTTTCATCATATTATCCTATTTCTTCTGTCACAAATAACGCAATCAAGAAAATTATATTATTTGGAAGGTTATGCTCAGCAGCTTACTGTAAATAAATTAAAAAAAGGAATTAATGCAATAAATTACGCATTTTGTCGGTATAATAATGCATTTCATAGAAATTGACTTTCCGGCGACTGTTTCGATATGAATAATTGAGAATCTTTGATTCCATATAATTTAATAATAACGACACATGAATGAAACGAAAATTCATTATGTAATTTTTAACGTCATTTGGCGCTAAAAATTAAGCTAAAAACATCGTTCCAACAACTTCAGTAATATTATTGGGAAGGTAGCGCGCTAAGGCTTATGCATTTCCCCCTCTCTTTCACAGCTCGTAGCTCGCAGAGCTTAGCTCGTAGACCTCGTGGACTGGATTCGCAATTCAGCCATATTGGACACTTCATGTTTCGGGTACAAGGGCTCTAGAGTAGCCTTCGCAAGATCCTCGACGCTGTGGGGATACAGAAATAATATAGAAATTATGGAGAATGAATATACAGTTACTGTTACGAATAAGTTCTTGTTGGCACTTGACGAGAGCGAAGACCCTTTGGAAGTGCTAAAAGTGCGCGAGCAAGAAAAGGAAGCCAAGAAGAAGGAAAAGATTTCCGAGAAGGAGAACAAGAGCAAGCAGCAGCAACAGCAGCAGCAACAGCAGGATGGACAGAAGCCTGCTAACAATAAGATACAGAAGAATCGCGTAATCAAGGATGTCCAACAGCCGCCGACGAAGGCTCAGGATGCTAAAAAGGATCAAGGTTAGTCCCCTCCCCCCTCCGGTCTGGGTTGCGCGGCGCTTCCAGCCTCGTGCGCCGCGTGATGGCCGTCCGTTTGCTCCTCGTGGGTTTTGCATGTGCTTGTCGATCCCTGCCTATTTCTCGCGTATTTTCGAGCCAAATATTTATGTTTTCTGCGTTTCTTATTTTTTCAACCAAACATCCTCCTAAATTCAGCAAGGAAATTGCGATAACATGGAAATTCCGTTATTTTCGGCAGAAATGAGTAAAACACGATACAAAATTTTCTAAAATTTATGTAGTAAAAATAGGATCGCACGTACCGGCGTTTCTGCGATCGTCTTATATGACTCGAGCCGGCAGATACAACTACAGATCTAAACTCGAGTCATGAGACCAAATAAATGTAAAATACACGTGAGATTTTGTGAAGCAAGTTCTTCCATCTTTTTTCTGTAAGCTCCTGTAAGTTAACCCTTATACCTTTGGCGCGTTTGCAAAGTTACAGATGTATTTCTGCGAAATTTAGTTCGTACAATAAAATTTTCTAATATTATAGTGATATTTCCATACTAAATTATATGATATTAACTTAATAAATGATATAGAAATGTGAATAATATAAAAAACTTTATATTTATGAAAAATTTTGGAGCAAAAAGGGTTGTTAGCTTACATAATTGTTTGAATTTTCAATGAGGATTGTTAATTATTTAATTTCTTACAATTATTTATAATTTAAAAACTATTGATGAAAGGTCATGAATATAAAAGTCAGGTTATGAATATAAAAGTTTACTTTTTTTGTTTAATGTTGATGTTTAATTCTTGTATAATTAAGTAATAAAAATTTTTAATATTCAAGTTATCAATTCTAAGTATTAATTTTTCTTTTTTTAAGCATGCATGTATATATATCCATAAATATCTATAAATTTAAGAATATAAATTGAATATAAATATTCTTTTTATCTTTTTCTTTTTTCATTTTCACAATTCTTATATAAAAATTTTTTATATGTGAAACATGAAATATTAATATTAAAATAATTTGTTAAATTTTATAGTAATATCACATTTCTTAAAAAAATATTATTAATTACTTTGGTACAATTTTATTAGGAATTTATTTTATATTTAAATAATTTATTTTAAAAAGAATTTTTATAAAAAAGAAACATCTTACATTTATAGTGGACAAAAAGCCAGCTCAACCAAGAACAAGTGGTGGTGATCGTAATGTGAAGTTTTCTGGAGAATCCAGAGAAGAACGCAATAACAGACGTAATCGTGAGGATGGCGAAAGGACGTTGCGAGGACAGG
The DNA here is from genome assembly GCA_020341155.1 of Eciton burchellii. NCBI lineage: Eukaryota > Metazoa > Arthropoda > Insecta > Hymenoptera > Formicidae > Eciton > Eciton burchellii. The sequence goes on from JAHMML010000064.1 coordinate 505,351, forward strand.
GAGAATTCAAACGGGGACCTCCCACGTTAGTCTTGATAAATTAGCAATATGAATTATATAGTTATTTTATGAAAATATAAATATTGGATTTTTTATGCAGGAATGCAAAGCTTTTATTTAAAAAAAATAGATCTGAAATATATACGTTGAATGTATTATATAAATTAGCTATTAATATGTTTTGATTAAATATTGCCTGAATAGATTTTATATATATTACATAATGAAAATATCCAGATTTTAAAACACATTCGCAATTTGTAAAATTCGTTCAATTATACATTCCATTTCAGTGAAGGCCGTGAAACACGCGAATTCCGAAATTCAAACGAGACCCAACGTAGTGAATATGGAGAACGTCGTGGCCGTGGAGGTATGCGTGGTATGGGTCGTGGGCGTGGAGGTCCACGTGGACGTGGTGGTTTTGATAATCGTGGTAAACGTGAATTTGATCGCCAATCAGGATCCGATAAAACGTAAATATTAAAATATTATCAAATATATATTGTACATACATTATTTTGAATGCTTTTACATAGTAATGTTGATTCTAACATTTATTATTAACATATTAACTTATTCTATATTAACATATTTGAATATCGTAATTGATTGTATTACATTTATTGAATTTCTTCTCAATGAAATAAGGGAATGATATTAATATACAATATTACTTTGCACTTAATCTTTTTATATTTAGTTTTATCTTTTTAAATATAGCATTGTTGTTTTATTACACACACACACACACAGACACACACACATATATATATAATATAATGCAATCAATAATAAATCAACATTTCTCTAATGCAGCTAATAGTTTATCATAACGTATTTTTTCATACTAGAAATAGTCTTAATAAATATATATGACAGATTTGACATTAATCATAAAATAGCATTATTTTTTAGCAGATTTTTAGCAGACGTAGAATAGACATAGCTATTTTTAAAATTGTATCTACAGTAATCAATTATATTTTTTTAATTATTATTTCATATATTGTATATTTATATTTATTTTGTGTATTACTTTATTAACAGTGGAATTAAGCCAGTGGATAAAAAAGATGGTGCTGGCAGTCATAATTGGGGTACACACAATGATGAAATAGAGTAAGCGATTCTCTAAATAACGTTTTCAAGTTATATCTTAATATTTAATTTTTCTTTTTCTTTTTCTTTTTTTTTTTTAGGGAAAGCTTGAATCAAGATAATCAAGATTGGACCAATGATAAGCCAGATGCTGATCCGCAAACTACAACCGAAGTTAAAAATGGAGAAAATGGAGGAACTGCGGATGCAGTTGTAGAAGAGAAACCAGCTGAAGAAGAAACACGCGAGCTTACATTGGATGAATGGAAAGCTTTACGAAATAATCGAGTTAAGCCTCAATACAATTTACGAAAAGCCGGCGAAGGCGAGGATCTATCGCGTTGGAAGAAGATGTATGCCCTTGAGAAGAAGAAGGAAGGTCATGAAGAAGAGGAGGACGAAGAGGAGGAATACGACGCTGCTGCAGAATATCCTCAACGCGTTGGCAGACAAAAACGCGTGTTAGGCATTGAAATCCAATTCAGTGACTCGCGACGCGGTTCTGGCGGTCGTGGTCGCGGCGGCCGTGGTCGTGGCGATCGTGTAAACGGTCGTGGATTCGGAAATCGTGGAGCTCCTAGAGACGGTGATTCACGTGTAAGTATTTGCATTATTTAATTTCTATGTTATTATATATATCATATTATAAATATATGCGCGCGCATATGTGCATGTCTGCAAAATTTTTTTCGTAAGACATTTTTAAATATTAAGAGATTTCATTAATACTTTCTGTATATAAAACCTATATTTATTAAACATAGCAAATCTTTTAAAAAATTATATATATTAAATATTCTACTCAAGCTCTTCTTTTATCTTCTAATTAATTGATCTTATTTTTTTACATACACACATAGTATAAGAAAAAAATAACATTTGTTATTTTTGTTATAGTTACAAAACGAACAAAGATCGCCGCGAAGTCGTCAGAATGCTCCAAAAGTAGATGATGAGAATGACTTCCCTTCTCTGGGATAGATAGTTTTATCTATCGACTACAGAACAACCCACCATTACCATCACTATGGGAAGAACAGATGAAGTTACGCTAATTAAAAAGAAAATGTTACTGTCGAGAATTTTGCGTTAGTGATAACATTATTAATGCATAATACAGTATACCATTACAGAAATGAGATACATAACATTATCTAAAAATTCCTCCCGTGACTTAACGTCACGATATTACATATTGGCATATATCCTCTCATCACACATCACATACACATACATGCGTGCATATGCACGCACGCACAGACACATACGCACGAAAAACTGCATGTATGAACAAGAAAAACAAATAGATAACGATCCTTTTTGTACTTGTGGGGAACCGTTTATCTGCAATTAGTCCAAAACCTTGGTCAGCGGGCGAATAATCTGTGAGAAGTACAGCATAGTTTCTTCGCGTGAACATGTTTATAATTTTGTGTGTGAATCTATAAAGATAAAAAATATACTACAAGATTGTGAAGGAAACAGAAAACGAAAGCGTATGAGGATGGGAGGAAATTTAAAATGGACTAGTGAATACAAGAGGTTGAAGATCTATAGAATAGATTTAATCTTATAAATCCGAATCACAAAGACAAAAAAAATAAATTTTGTTTTGTATAAGAAAAGATAAAGATGTTATGATATAGATGCGATATATTTATCGATCTAAGTAATTTAATTCTATTATTTGAAATATTTTTCAGTTTCCTGTGTTCATTAGTCCATTTTAGATTATCCTTTCTTTTCCTTTCGTCAAGGGCCTAAAGGAGGCTGAATGTAGCATCAATACACATGCGAACATGTATAATATCTCTTTTTAGGCGTAAATTTTAAACGCACTTTCTGTTTTATAAGTTTTATATGGTATTTGAAGAAAAAAAAAAAAGAAAAAAAAAGGAAAAACCTTATAACTCTGGCAAATCACTTGCCATGTATAAGGTATAAGAAATTTTTAAAGGAGGGCAATTCTATTTAAGAAAACACCCTGCTAAATCGTCTACTTAGATCTTGCTAAGTTTGACTTATACATATATATATACATTGAGAGCGCCGCGCGCATGAGATTTCCGTTTCGAAAATGTAATCGATCTGTATGAAGTTAATTAAGATTAAGCGGAATATCTCGAATATGCATTAACACACGATTTTAGGCATATATAAATATGTATACATATATGTATTCTCTACGGTTATTCGTGCGAAATAAGTAAGAAACGATACGTTTCAAAAGAACAGGGAGTGAATGAGACTAAAATCATATTACGTTATACGTTCTCATACTTTTAATTAACTAATATTAGTTACTTACTCTATTTGTTACACAATTAAAAAATGATCAGCCAGAAAATTTACCTCTCGTCCATTATAGAGACAGAAGAAAATAACAAACAGTTACGAACTGAAGCTTAGGTACATGTGTAAATAACAATTACAATAATAAATCGTGATCGTAATGATCAGAGAGACTTGACTCAACTAACTTGAGTAACAGTCAACAGTAAGATTATTCTAAAAATATTCTTTTTTTTGTTAATGTACATGATATACATCTGTACAGAAAAGGGCGTAAGTACAACAATTATCATTTTAATCACAATTATCATAATTAAAAAAACAAATCAGATTTGAGGAAAATAACTCTTGTTAAGATATATTATGCTAATAAAGTTGTAAGTGCAACAAATTGTAACTTGCAGTTAACAGTAAAAATAATTGTTCTTTGCATAGTGAACTGATGATAAATAATTACATCACTCATTTGCTTTTCTTTGAGATTATAATTTCTTTTGTTACAATAATAGCTATTTTAATCGTACGACAGTAAATATGTTGCATGATTAATGTAATTTCAGTCTTGTAAATCACATATAATTTATATCAAATAGACTGATCAACATTCAAAGAATTACGAATAAAAAAAAATATATAACATATTTCTCCAATATAAAGATATAAGCCTTTTGCCGCGAGAGGGAGTCAATGTTCACACAAGTACAGTAAATACAATAGCATAATAAATATATTTCGGTAAAAAAAAGGAAAGAAATCAAATCAACATAGTCCTACACAAAAATGCACCTTGAAGCACATTAAAAAATAGAATGAAATGGATGACGCGGAAAGGATTGTTCATCATAATTGCACAGATAATTTTTTATAATATAGTTTCACAATAGGCTTCAAATCTTTGGGGATGCAAATGCAGAATGAAGGTTTTTATTCGGATAGTTCAAGATTTCGATCGAATTTTCTTATCTTTTCTTTATTCTTTCCTTTCCAAAACTTGGTATTCGATATATCTAATTTTAAAAATATATTTTACATTACATTAATTTCTTAAGAGAAACAATTTCCACCAAGTTCATAGTTCTTGTAGTCACGAGATGTACTTTCGAAAGATTCTGTATATATATCTAAATACGCACATCATGCGTCAAATATCTATGGAAGCGAAAGAAAGAAAGATGAATGAACGATATGCGTATAAGAGAAAGGGCGAGAGAAGGAGAATGTCGAGTAAGAGTAGAATCTGAGTTCATCGAAGGAAGACGTTCAAAGACGGTAAAAGTGAGGGAGAAACAACGAGAGAAAGAGAGACAAAGATGAAAAACAGCGACGCATGCCATAGCCACTGTCCCCTTCTCCCCGCACCTTCCCCCGCTGATTACTCTACTCGTGCGGAGAGCCCCGTGTCGGTCGAATTTTAATGGCGGCCGATTCCGACTCTGCCGTTTACAGTGTTGTGTTTGTCAAGTGATCGTGACGCACAGCCGCTCGATCGGCGCTCGCGTGACGTATCGACGTATGATATCAAGACGACGATACGCATTAATTGCAAATCGTCATCCGACGGCGATTCTTTACGGGCGGTGCTGTGTGTGGCGGTGGTGGCGACGACTACGGCCACGGTGACGGCTTGTCGCGGTGACCAGTGTGTCTCTTTCTCTTTCTCCTCTCTCTCGCTCTCTTTTTCTTACACTCGCGTTTGAGCGATCATGCCGCATATCCGCGATGTGCCATAGCAATCACGTCGATCCCAGGCGAGCAAGTGTTTCCGCATCTGCGACGTACGAGCAAGGTAAATCATCTCAGCGAAGGGACCGTGAAGAGGTACAGTGGCGGCCTTAGCGTCTCGCCCGATGTCGCTCGTTCGCTAACTAGCCAACACACTTGGATAGCAATTGAGGCTCGCCTGCTGTGCAGCGAATCGTTTTTCCTGTTTTTTCCGATCTTTTGCGCGTCTTCTTGACGGTATAACTTAATTCGGCATCGTGGTTCCATGTTTTGGTAAACGGTGTATCGTCACGGCAATGTGAAGAAGGGGAGGGAGAGGGAAATAGTGGAAGGTATCCTTGCCTTTGTGTGAAGACAGTGGCCTCTTAGCTGTCAAGTGCAGCTTATGCGTTGGTTACGTTAATGAAGGGCGGTGTGTACCGTGCTATTGCTCGAAATGCGTGGAGCCATCATCGTGCTCCCTTATTGTTCAGAAACAGTTCTCGGCGATTTTTTCTCTTTGCGCTCCTCAACAGCGGCTAAAATGTGAGAGACGTCTCGAACGGAAACTCGATGCTACAACGTGTACGCATTGTGCGGATGATCGGCATTTTATTTAGGTTCAACGAATATTTCGCACGACGATTCGACGATCATTTCTTTGTCGATGTACGCATATAGATTTCTAAAGTTGTTCTGTGTACTTTTTAAGGTTACTCTAGAAATCCATATTATGACTCTGTTTAGTAATATTATCGCCATGTAAAACTATGAATTAGTGAAGAAAGTTCGAAATTAGAATATATCCTTTTCCTAAAATCGAGAAATAAGATATAACTGACAATGCGTAAATTCATAATAAAATTGCAATTAGTAAATCCTAAATCAAAATAATAAAATATACGTTCCGAATCTGCTTTGGATTTCAATTATTAGCAATGTTGCATTGTAATTAATCTATGCAATATAATGAACATTTATTGAAATAATTGAAAATCGATATTGCATGGATTAAGATATTGCAAGATGAATAATCAATTGACACATTGCATACATGCCTAATCGAAAATAATTTATCTATAATGTTTCAGGAGTATCACACAATGATTGACATGTCGGTGCCTGGACCAGAGTATAGCTGGTAGTACTGCGTTAACTCTGCCTCGCTACCAGCAGAATACATACCCTGTCATTGCATCTTTTATATTTCCTATCCTAGACCTGCATACGCACTGACGCACACGCGTAGCGTGTGCGCACGTGCTTCGTCAGTTGTTGTATACACACCATGAGATTCCTGAGACTTGGCCAGTCATCTCCCAAATCATTTGCAGTAACGCCTCTGCAACTGTTGCTGCCACCGCCGCTCTTTCATCGATTATCTTTTACATCCATGTCCGTTGCCATATGGTTTCTAGCAATATTGGCAACTGCAGCAATAGATACTCCTGCTAGTACTGTTTTACCAATACAAGACAACAGATCACCACATATAATAGCACAGTTCCCTATCGAGAATGAACAGCGATATGGACATTTTCCCTTAAATGTCAATGTGACCAGAGAGGGAGCTTTGAAATTTAATCATCTCGCTATAGATCCATCTACGGGAAGGCTCTATGCGGGTGCAATCAATAGACTTTTTCAACTTGACTTGAATCTCAGATTGGAAGAATATGTCTCAACAGGTCAGTTTTTTTCTTTTGTTTCTGAAATATAAAATATAATACAATACAAATAATAAAAGTAATTGAAATGATTTTCTTTATATTAGGACCAAGACTGGATAATCCCCAGTGTCATGCAACAGGTTGCATGCCAAGGGAAATAACTACTTCCCTAATGGACAATGTGAACAAATTACTGATCGCCGATCTCGAGTCGCAGACAATAATTGCTTGCGGCTCCCTGTTTCAAGGTGCTTGTGAAAAGTACAAAATGTCTAACATATCTATCAAGCCAGAATTTATCCCCGGCAGTGTGGCCGCCAATGACGAAAACTCCTCTACGTATGCCTTCATTGGACCCGAAAAGTACAATCCGTGGGGACAGACGAATGTACTTTACGTAGGAACAACATTCACTAATAAAGGAGATTATCGTCATGATGTACCCGCCATTTGCAGCAGAAATCTTGACAATTTAGAATTTGCCGAGTACACATTCAGTAAACAATCAAGCATATACATTGACGTCAAGTACAGGGATCACTTTTTGGTGAAGTACGTGTACGGCTTTAACGCAAGTGATTATGCATACTTTGTCTTAGTGCAAAAGGAATCATACCTGCCCGAACAAGAAGAATTAGGATACATTTCCCGATTGGCGCGAAGTTGTATTAGCGATCCAAATTACGACAGCTATACAGAAGTAACATTGCAATGTACGGTCGATTTGGGCGATGGCAAGCAGCATTATTACAATTTGGTACAGGATGCGAAAGTTGCAGCAGCGGGTAGTGATCTAGCTATGCAACTTGGCATTTCTGTCGGTGATCCCATATTTGTTTCCGTATTTTCACCTAGTAAAAGTATCACGAATGAACCTCTATCACGCTCGGCAGTTTGCGTCTATAGCCTGCAAGATATTGAGACAAAATTCAATGAAAACATTCACATGTGTTTCAATGGTAGTATTAAATATCGAAATATGGGTTACATCAGTGGTCCTATACAAGACGGAAAGTGTCCTACTGCTGGTGTAAGTAGACAATAATCGATTGAATTAAAACAGAATACAAAAAGCAAGAAAATATGTATTTTATTATTTTCTATTGGTTATTATTTCTTATTGATCATTATTTTGTTGCACAGACCACTGGAAATATTTTGAATTTCTGCGAAGTTGGATTGAAGATTTCTGGTGTATCACCTATCATGAGCCAAGCTATCTTGCATTTCCCTGATACATTCATTACTTCGGTAACTGTTGCCAATACTGAAAGCCATACTGTAGCGTTTTTCGGCACAAATAATGGTATCCTCAAGAAGGTTTTATTATCTGGAACTGAAGCGTTCGTCTATGAAAGCGTCACAATTGATAAAGGGCAAAAGCTATTACCTGATACGCTAATTTCACCGGATGGTGAATATATCTATGTATTATCTACTTCGAAGATATCCAAGGTCAAAGTGGAACATTGTAGTGGTTACACCAATTGTAGCAGTTGCCTTGATGCTAAAGATCCTTATTGTGGTTGGTGCTCTTTGGAAAAGAGGTAAAAATTTTATATTTATATATTTTAAATAATATATATTTCTATATTTTCTATGAATGAAGAGATTATAATGGTCTTCGATAATATTCTTTGTTTATTTATTTATATACAAAATAATCTATTTAAGTAATTTCCCTTTTATTCCTTTGATAATACTTTGCTATATCAATATTTGAAATAATTTCATTTGACGACACTTATGATATTTATTAAAGCATTGTTAAATTTTTTTAGTACTATTAATATATTATTTTAATTATATTAATTACGTTTATATTAATTATATTAATTTGTTTAAAAATATAATATTGTCTCATTAACTTTATATGTATAGTTAATAATACAAAAATTTTAATCATCTTTCGATCATTCTCATAGATGCACAGTGAGAGGAGATTGTCAGAAAGCAAGTCATAGCAGTCCACGATGGCTGTCCTTAGGCACGGGTCAACAATGTATCGATTTTGAGCAAGTGCTACCTGATCGTATGCCCATTAATCAGATGACCACAGTCCAATTAACGATCAGAACTCTGCCTGAATTACCAGCGGGTGCTAATTACAAATGTGTTTTTGGTAATGCCGAACCAATAGATGCACTGATGACCGGTTTCGGACTATCATGCCCAACGCCACCCGTCGTGGAAAGACCCAGCATTCCCGAGGGTGTTGATCATGCACTTGTGCCATTATCGGTACGATCGAGCGAAACGAACAAGGATTTTGTGTCACGTAATTTTGCGTTTTTCGATTGTTCAAGACACACTGTATGCACCGAATGTGTAAAATCGCAATGGGCATGCAGCTGGTGCGTTTATGATAACAAGTGCACTCACGATACTAGTTGTCAAGGCATTATATCGGGGGAAAACGTAAGTATTTATTATATATATTTATATATATATATATATATATATATATATATATTTATCTATATTTATATATTATATATTATCTGCCTGTATTTTTTGTATTTTATTAGTTTATGTTATTATATAAGCAATTATATATTGATATAATAACATATAAAGCAAATATCTTCATGTTATTTCAGCAAAACCAGATTAATCTTGCCGCGCATGGTGTACAATACTGTCCAAGATTCATAGAACGTAAAGAGCCGTTAATGCTACCGAATAGCGTGCCCAAAGAAATAGTGCTCGAAGTGGAGAATTTACCGCATCCGCAGGTAGGCCACAGTGGATTTCAATGCATTGTCAGCATTGAAGGTGCCAATCTGAAAGTTCAGGCGCGTGTGGATAGTAGTCGTTTCATCGTGTGCGATAAAACTGTGTATTCGTATGAAGCCGTCACTGGCGAATACGAGGCTGAGGTGACAGTTGTTTGGAATACAAATCATCACGTGGACAAAACTACGATAATTTTGTATAAGTGTGAGGTTCTCGGCTCGCATCGTGAGCATGCGGATTGTTCTCTATGTGTGACACGAGATACTCGATTTGAGTGCACTTGGTGCGGGAATAGCTGCGTATATCGGCATTCGTGTCTGCAATCACCATTCACTGAATGTCCAAAACCTCGTATAGATATGATCAAACCGCTAAGCGGACCAATTGAAGGCGGTACGTTAGTGACGATCGAGGGCAGCAATCTCGGATTAAAAGAAAGTGATGTGGAGGGTAAAATACACATTGGCGATACTCCGTGCACGCTAGTGGATTACGAAGTGTCGGTGCGTATCGTTTGTCGCACCGGTCGTCATGAGGCCACGGATGCAGCTTCTGTTGTTGCCGGAAATGATGCTGGTTATACGGAAAGCGCTGTATTGTTCAATTATAAAGACATACGACTAGCAGGTGTGTATCCATCTGTCGGACCGCAAAGCGGTGGCACGCAGTTGGCCATCACTGGTAAGTATCTAAACATTGGTAGCACAATATCGGCATATCTGGATGAGCTACCATGTCACGTAAACGCGACTCAAGCGAGCAGTACAAGACTGACTTGCGTGACTAGTAAGTCAGGCCGCGTTAGGCGAATTCACAGATTAACTTTAAGTATTGATGGTGCAAATCGCACATTAGTGAATAATCCATACAATTATACTCACGATCCGACCATCATGGAGATTAAACCCTTAAGAAGCTTTGCATCGGGCGGTCGCATGATTACTGTGCACGGCACGAATTTAGATACCATTCAAAAACCTGAAATGGAAGTTTATTTCGACAACGAACCTCTGCCGGTAAACAGAACCGTTTGCACCGTCCTGAATCCTACGCAAATGGAGTGTCCAAGTCCAAGCGTCGCCAGAAGATTCATGTCATTTCGACGCAACAAACGTTCGACGGCTATCAATGCTCAAAGCACCTCATCACCACAATCATTGAGACTGAAAGAATCGCAGTTATCTCTGAAGATTGCCTTTATCATGGATAATGTGGAGAGTGTGAGGGATTTAGAGAAGCATTTTCAGAGTCTTCGTAACAGACTGCTTTATGTTGAAGATCCGAAATTTTTTCCATTTCCGCGATATGTTAAGTTATACAAAGGCGATACGTTAGTAATTGAAGGCGAGAATCTCAACTATGCGAGTGATGAATCCGATGTAAATGTCACTGTCGGTGCTATGCCCTGCAATGTCACTTCGCTCGCACTCACACAATTGGTTTGCACACCGCCGGATCAACAGCCTGTTGATACAGACGAGCTCGGTATCAAGACCGAAAGCGGACTGCCATTAGTAGTAGTACGAGTCGGTCGAAATCTCCGCTTTCCCATTGGTTATCTGCGTTACGAGGTCATTAAATCATATCCCATACCGCCAGAGGCAATCGCTGGCATCGCTGCCGGTACCTTTGGTCTAATCTTTCTATTTGTGTTGGTGCTAGTCATCTATCGTCGAAAGAGCACACAAGCGGAACGAGAGTATAAACGCATACAAATACAGATGGATACGCTTGAGAGCAATGTACGAATGGAATGTAAACAAGCATTTGCGGAATTGCAGACAGATATGACTGATTTGACTGCAGATCTCGAATCGTCAGGTATACCTACTCTCGATCATAAGAACTACATTATGAAGGTATTCTTTCCTGGAGTGATAGATCATCCCATATTGAACGATCCGCGTTCGCGTAGTAATATTTCCCGGACTAATTATGATGCGGCGATGATTCAGTTTGAACAACTCGTGAACAACAAATATTTCGTGTTGACATTTATAGAGACTTTAGAAGCTCAAAAGGATTTCAATATCAGAGACAAAGTGAATGTTGCTTCTTTACTTATGGTAGTTTTGATGGATAAAATGGAATATGCCACAGATATATTAATGAATTTATTATTGAGATTAATTGACAAAGCAGTAAACACGAAGCATCCACAGCTTATGTTAAGGCGAACTGAATCCGTGGTGGAGAAGATGCTTACGAATTGGATGGCGCTTTGCATGTACAACTACTTAAAAGATTATGCTGGTTCATCTCTATTTCTGTTATTCAAAGCGATTAAGCATCAGATTGAGAAAGGACCAGTAGATGTGATAACGCACGATGCTAGATATTCTCTGTCAGAAGAAAGGCTTTTACGTGAGCAGATCGAACATACTATAGTCACGCTACATGTAGTACAAGACGACCTCGACGAAAAGATACAATGCAAGGTACTAGATTGCGATACTATAAGTCAAGTAAAGTCGAAAATACTCGATGCGCTTTACAAAAATACCCCATTTTCGCTGAGGCCATCCGTACATGATGTCGATTTAGAATGGCGGCATGGTCGTGGTGGTCATTTAACACTTCAGGACGAAGATCTCACGACCAAATGCTGCGGTGAATGGAAGAAAATAAATACATTAGCACATTATGGCGTCAAGGAATCAGCGGTGATGTCATTGATACCCCGACAAAACGATGGTTTCTCAGTGGCGTGTAAGCCGCCATGCCATAACTGCAAATCTTCGCATTATCACCCACAGCAGCAGCAGCAGCAGCCATCGATTCATTCACATCATCCGCCACATCATCATCACTTACATCGACATTCGAATCATTGTTCGTCCACACATCTTCCATCCACACCCAATCATGGGCTGATCACTCCTGTGATGTACAATCATTCCATGAGCGGTCTATACTTCGATTCTCAACATTCGCCGCCTATTATAACAGCGAATGGCGACGTTGAGAGTGGTCACGGCGGCAATCAGCGGCTGTACCATTTGGTAAGGCCCATTGAGGATGTGCATTATCCGCCTGGTCTAGGCTTCACCGGTAGTAGTAAGCATCACCATCCTGAACGAACGCACAAGGCAATTCCAGAGATATTCCTGACGCGATTGCTCTCAACAAAAGGCACGGTACAAAAGTTCGTCGACGATTTTCTGAATACTATTCTGACTGCCAATGAAGCGTTGCCAAGTGCGGTCAAATGGCTATTCGATCTTCTCGATGAGGCTGCTAAGCAGCATGGCATTGTCGACCCAGAAGTACCACATGCGTGGAAATCGAATAGTTTGCCGCTCCGATTCTGGGTCAATTTCATCAAGAATCCAGACTTTATGTTCGACATCAATAAATCCACGACAGTCGATTCAAGTTTATCCGTGATTGCGCAGACGTTTATGGATTCTTGCTCCATGACAGAGCATCGATTAGGTAAAGATTCGCCATCTAACAAGCTGCTTTTTGCTAAGGACATACCACATTATCGCGAGAAAGTAGGTCGATTCTATACGGATGTGCAGAGACTGCCACAGATCACCGACCAGGAAATGTCTAGTGCCATGCAGCAACTCAGCGCGTCTCACGCTAATGAGTTCGACGTGATCGCGGCACTAAAAGAGCTCTACATCTATGTCAGCAAATATTACGAACAAGTAAGTAATTTTACAGTTGATTGAATGTTCATTATTTTTATTAGTTTTTCTCATTTCTGTTGTGCAATATAACAGTATTATATTTTATTGCGAGGAAATATCGATTTTATATACAATACTTTTGCATTGTATATAGCATTGTTTGTGCATCGTTTGTTTTCCTTTCAGATCCTAGAGGCCTTGGAGACAGATGCGGGCTGTCGCAAATTACATCTAGCTCATAGACTAGAAAATGTAGCGTGCACGCTCGGTGGAGAAGAGACCAGTGCCTGCTGACATACCCTCCTCACTTCCATCCCAGGACCCGTCAACCTCTCCAGAAATACTGACTAGTGCCTCCACTTCATGCATCAGATACACCTCGTTACATATGTACAAATATTACACATTACAACTCACTGTGTGAATAACAATGCCGTAAAGAAATATACGCGATTTCGCTAGGGCTAGTCAGGCGATAGGTCACAGGATTAGACCAGTCCAATGGTATTTTACCATCTTCACGTATTGGCCATACCGAAATACGCTTGTAAACATGTATGGATATTAATAGGCAATGTATGCGTCTCTGATCCTTAAATTATAGACATTGGACAAATGCCTATTTAATTTTCTTAGAAAGCGAGCCAAGTATCTATATGTGAATCTCATTAAATCTCATTCGAATTCAGATTTAAATTATAGTTTCTATCGTTTGCGAGCGATTATATTGTTATAGAATATTATATTGTTATCATAAGAGAGATTTAATTATTTTAAATTATTTTGTTTTTGTGTGTTACGGCATAATAGGGTACATATACTCTGTTATGTACTCTGTACAATGTTACATTTCCTTCTGTCGAAGCTGCTTTGAGGATCTGAGACGCGGATCGGTGCAAATATTTATTAGGAAAGAAAATTAAAATATAAATTTTATGGCCGATCTGATATCTATACATGTATACGTAAATACGGAATACATACATAAAGTAAAAATAACATGTCTAATGATAAGTGAGAAAGCCATAGTGTCCACCAGACTGTCTGTACGAAGGAAACGTACGGCAGCGAGTAGTCTGTGATCCGAGCACGAGTGGCTATGCCTATCTTCATTATGATATATATAATTATTAATATGTTATACATAAATATACATATATAAAAAATATATATATAATGCAAAGAATCATGCGCAACACACATCTATGGATCGTAGTAAGCTAGTTAGAGAAGGACTATATGTATTATAAATTGAGGGTTACGCGTACCCTACGATTCAGAGACAGAGTAACAGATAATATTAAATTAAGGTAATTAAAGTATCGTTAACAGAAATTTAAGAATTAAAAGTTATAAGAGCAGCTCAGTCTACTCTAGGCCTATCTACGTATATCGCGTATATGTAAAAAACAAAAATGAAAAGATCTTTTATTTTTATCTCTTATTTTGCTTCTGGATCTTCTCTATGTTTACTACATATAGTAGTTTACAAAATGTCGTTGCTATAATCTTAGAAAGGTCATTTTGTCGAGCATCTAATAGCTTTATTATATGTATTATTATATACATGTTATTAATTATTATTATTATCAGTTATTTTATTATTTTTCTATACTTTATTGTGTCCATATACATATAATTATTAATACTGCCCATTAATTAATTAATTATGGTTATCACTATATTCTTAAGAATAACAAATAACAGATGCAAAACAAAACGGACCTTTTTATATTACTAGCATTGGAGAATAATGTGTTTTGATCATACTTAAAGATAAAAGATATTTTGACCAGACGTTTATCACAAATGCAATATTCAAAGTCATAATTTATTTATTGTTTACAATAGTTGATTCAAGACTAGTTGATTTTTTTATTCGCATTTACTTTTTTCTATTTTTTTATTATAAACGCAATAATCATGTTTGTATTTTCATACCAATGGAAAGTTCATGACAATTATCGTACTCGGCGCACACTGCCAAGTTTTTCTATGCGCTTTTACAAATTGTCGTTTTCGTGATTTATTTAACTAATAGATCTTACTCATTATTCAAGGCACAACGGAGTTTGGATGCGTTGTCGATGTAGATTTAGGGAGACTGGGGACGTGCTCATACTCTTGTACTTAATCGTGTAATTTCATCTATATTCCAGGTCCCTAGACTCCCCGCATTCGCAACCATCAGCAATCTATGTATCTCTCTCTCTATTATATGTATATCGTATTTATTTATATTACAAGAGAAGGAAAAAAACAAATTATAACTCGATTACGAATGTACGTCAATCTGTATTACCGTGAATTTTTATACTTCGTCACATATAATATTATCTCTTCGTATTGAACTACATGAATATTATATTCCTATGTCTATTCTTAAACAAATATATCTCTCAAGTATGTGTGCCATCTGTTTCAATGCGGTAAGAGATTCGTTCGTTTCTATAACTTGCTCTTGAAAACGAATATACACGAATATATGAATAGCAACTCTATTATTAACTCTTCGAAAGTGGTTATTGTAATTTTAAATTAATGTTATTAATTATTTATTTAAATTTTGCTGAAAGCAAAGGAAGAGAAAGAGGAAGGAAAAAGGAGAAACATTCTAAGGTCGCAGAGAACGAACATATTTAATACCGTTTGATGCAGTCTTCCCTGAGATTAAAGTAGATTTCGTTAGAGAGAATTTTCGTATTATGCAATATTTTGTATTTTCTACATGTGGATTTAATATTCGCAAAGGTGCCATGTTTTTATCTATGCACTTAATATTCTGGAAATTATTTATAATAATATTTATATATCTTATAAAAATATGATTATATCCATTGGGATTTGATGTGGAACGAATCCATGATTAAGCTGTAATAAATTTTGTAATAAATTTTTACTGACCATAAATCTGAAATATATGCAAATGCAGGATAATGAAAGTACATTTGCATATAATTAAAACTATGTGGACGAGATGAGACGTGATATGCTTAGGCTCATCTTTCATTGAAAGTATCATATTTTTCGGTTTCCCATTTACAGCAACTATATAGAGCGACATATTTAATAAAACGAATTTATATTTAAGGATTATGTATACGTACATATTGACTGTAAAAAAAGTTAAGAGATAAAAAATCACAGACACGTATAATTGATGATAGTAAACACAATTACAAGTTATTTCGTTAATAAACATTACCATTAATATTATTTCGAAATTCGCATAACGACACCAGAATTAATCGTCCCTATAAGTTTTATATGCAATAAAAATCATTTTTTGTGAATTTAAAGAGGAAAAAAATAGCGTATATACAGCTTTGATTTTKTTTAATTGTTTCTCACCGCCATATATTTTGCATTTAGAAACAAGGATTTGATATTTATTTTCGTTGCTAAAATATATTTAAGTACTCGTAAGTTTCACGTATATAGCGTGTTTTATGGCGCTTAGTCCGCGTGACAATTTGATTTTAGCATAAATATGTAACAAGGATAATATACATTTTTTGCGTTTGATTTTATATATGTATGTATGTATGTATGTATGTATGTATGTATGTATATACATGTATATACATTATAATCATATCAGAAAATTTCTATTATTCTTGTTATACATGCTAAAACCAAATACTTATATACAATATTGTACAGATTGACGTACACAAAATTTTTGTACACGCATAGTGCATATGTAATGCATGTACATCGCTATCATCGAGTGCTATTAGCCTCCTGATAAGCATAGAATATTCTTTCTTTTGTGAAATTGAATTGGAGAGTGGTCAATATAAGACTTCTCGTGCGGTGTGTAAGATATTTCAAATAACGTTGGAGCGCAATCCGATAGAATTCATATAGTATGACGATACTTTATAATGCTTGCAACCGTCGTGGAAGTACATCAGGAAACATTGAAATGCCTCTATCCATTTATTCATCTTTATTTTTATGTAATGTTTTCTCCTTGTCTAATTTTTATCTTTTTCATATTACAAGAAAAAAAGAAAAATAAACTAATGGAAACGAGGTGAATTTCTATATATGTAACTACCAAGAAACGAATGGTATTCGCATAAAATATTGATACCACTTCTATATGTGTTGCAGAATATTTTAATCAATTGAAAGATGATAGAGAAGCGCGTATACATTTAAAGTGGATATCAAATACATGGCAGAGTTACCTGGCAAATTGTACAGTCGAAAGTCGACTCCATCCATCTGAAAAGCTTGTCAATTCCGCATTCAACGTATGTAATTATAACGTAATGGATTGAGAGAGAGGGAGAGAAAGAAAGCGAGAACGATATGATTCGCAGCGGCCATGCGACGATTATATAGTGTGTCATGCTTCGTAGTATATAGTATAAATCTGAACATTGTGTCGAGTTAAGATTACTCTTTGTTAAGCTTCGAAAAGAGTAGATGGAGGGAGGGGAGGAAGGGAATAATCCCGACTTTTTTCCCTAATACATTTCTCTTGTATATTCTTGATCGACGAAAACACCGCCGAGATAGTACGTATTTTCGCGCTGCTATTCTCGCGATGGTACGATTAGATATGGGTCCTAAATATTGCCGTTACTCGACAATTATTGCCAGCAATATAGTCAACGTCGCGAGCGATAATTTACCATCGTCGAGCGGATTGTTAGTTTTATTAATGTATTTTAGTACTAGTGCATTCGCGAGAATATATCTTCAGTGATGGAATATATTTAAGATATATTTGGAGAAAGGAGATCTGTTGGCGTAGACGCATTCTTTTTGCGTTTCTAAACTAAACGTATCTCGAAGGAAGCATTTAGCTTCTCTGTCCATCAAGATAAGCGCGCATGTGCACGATAATTTGCGTGCAATAAGCTCGTTACGCGTGGCTGCGTGTATGTATGTATATGCGTGTGTTATATTATATATGTATCCATGCAATGTGTGTGCACGTGCGATCGCAATGCCTCACACGTGATTCCATCATTTCCCCCATTGTATATAGTATTTCGATTCCACAGCCCTCCTCCCCCATTCCTCACGCACGAGTAGACTTTAAGTGACACTCGAGAAAAAAAACTTGCCAAATTTTCAATGGGACGTAGAAAAACGACTTGCATTTGAAAGATCACAGAAAATATATTGGTATTATAAACGACTCGATCTCTTTATCTCTTCGTTATTTTGCCCATCCGCAATCTCAGCTATATATATAGGAGCTATATAACTCCTATTAGTTTTACAATTGCAAGCTGCGATAGATCATCATGCATTATTTTAATACATTTTAATAAGTATAAGAGAAGAAAAGGACAACAAGTTCAAAAAATTTGTCTTTAATTTTAGTTGTTATAATTTCTGATAATTTATCTGAATGTTCGTGAAGATGTGCGAAATGAATAATCGGTCCTTTTAATTTTTAAAATGCAAATCTTAAAATACAAATTTTAAAATTTTCTCTTAATTTTGTCAATAAAGATTTATTATATAATTTGATAGAGGTACGATATGCTCCCTCTTACGCTCGTATAAAAATTATCACAACTCGCTAAGCTTGCTAAGATCTAAATATCGTTACATTATAAATAAAATACACATGAACTTTTCAAGAATACATTATCCAAAATCGTAAGTCCTATTACATACGTATTATTACATTAATTTCAAATTTTTATATTGTATAATTTTCAGAATTATTCCATCTCCATATTCGCGATTATACACAAATTTATGTATATATTTCGTATACAGTAGAACACGTATTGTATATTTAAAGTGTATTATAGTTTTTCAATGTGCAGTTTTTGACATCTATTTTCTGGCTTTGATGTTGTATCGTCAATGATAATAAATTAGCCATGCTTGGCATATGTTAACTTCAATATTGTTATATATATATATATACATCCGTACGTATATATTGTATATAATATATATGTATTATACATATATATTATGTAACATACACACGCGCGCGCGCATGTGTATGTATCTGCATATATGTATAACAGTACAACACGCGATTTTGAGATATGTGAAGTTTGTATAATTTTTCATCACTTTTTTTTATAAATATCTTAATAAAAAGTTATTAAAATGATATATTGTATATTTAAATTAAAAACTAGGTCAATGCAAACTGTATTATGAATGATATTACGTGTGTAATAATTATTAGCGATAGTAAGTATTATGTCATTATTTTCTACATACTTAATATTTTTGTAATAATAATAATGCGAAAGCTTAAAGATAACAAATTTACATGGCACGTTTGTACAATTATTAATAAATTGTATAATATGGAATTGTATTTATAGGCAGTAAGAAATTGAGACACTGCACGAAGGCCCAATTGTATTAATATTGAATGAATGTAATTCAAGATTAAACTTCAAAAAATATAAATAGTGTGGTGTCATCTGTCTAAGAGTTTGTTTAGAAGATGCAATTTTTGTTCCTCCTTTTTTTCTTTTGCTGTTTTTCCCTTTTATACTCATACACTAATATTATATGAAAATTCATATAATTCATTATTTTGTTAATTAAAAAAAACATTTATGAGATAAATTTTTTATCAAAAAAGAAAAACTATTTCAAATTAATTTTGTAAAATATATTTTATATGTTTTTTTTGCAATTCAAAAATTTAAATCAATATAAAAAAATTAATGAACAATTTTTTCTTATCTCTAAAAAGTAATTTAAATATCTAAGAAAATTTTGTGACTAAAGATAACATATGGAAATTCGAAAAATTGATGAAATGAATTTTTTTTTATAATAAATATACAAATGCTCAAACATACAAAATATACAAATGCTCACATATATTACGTGACAATACAGTTCAATACTGTTCTATTCAGTATTATTTCGTTCATTACCATTAATCTACAGCTATTGAAATTCTTATATACAAGTGCCATATTAGAACTTAATAACAATATAGAAACAATAAATATAACAAATCCAGATATCAAATATAATTATTTGAATCTAGATATTTGTAATTTGTATGTAGGAGAAATAAGATTTAAAAAGCTTACTAAAAGAATAATTAATGTTAAAATTATCACTTATTTATTAACTTTAAAATATATGGATTGCATAAATCAAATATGACATGGATTATTTCATTAACATTAAAAAATTTCACCATTCTAAAATAACATTATTTTATCTGCAAAGAGCAAAGAAGCAATATATACATTATAGTTGACGATATGGACACAATCAGTAAAAAAATTCACATATAAAAATTATATTATGGACAATATTAAACAATTGATTGAACAATTTTAAATCAGTTTATAAAGGATTGTAATAACTAATATAAATATGATAAATATAAATGGTGTTTAAATTCAATAATGAAGTTGCATTTCAAATGAAATTTCAATGCAACAATTCAGCTCGTTGTACAATATATCTAAAATAATCTAAGATGTCTAAAATAATACTAATATTATGGTTCTTCTAATATAAGTTTTTCTTTAATTATAAAAAACATTACTATAAACTTTCTTTCAAATATCAAAAGTTTTTCAAATGTATATTAATTCTTTTTTCAATCAAATAATTTTGAGATTTGAAATTTTTAACTCGCATAAGTTAAACATAAGTTATTAAAAAATCATTTTTTAATATTTATTAATTTATTTAAAAAAATATTTTTTCCATATCAGAGTAAAAATAATCAAATTTATAATAAACATAGGCAAGAAAAGCTGATAATTAGCAAAACAATTTATCATAAAAATTAATATTCTACCTACATATAAAAAATCTTTTACTTGTTTTATGATATTAAAATAGCAATATTCAAATAATAAACTAAATACATCATCTTTTTTTCAAAATAAGTATTGCAAAAAATAAATGCAGATATAAATTATATCTGCAAGATATAAATTGCTATTTTAATTTTAAGAAGAATTTAATAGAAA
Organism: Eciton burchellii; assembly: GCA_020341155.1. Taxonomy (NCBI): domain Eukaryota; kingdom Metazoa; phylum Arthropoda; class Insecta; order Hymenoptera; family Formicidae; genus Eciton; species Eciton burchellii. Next base: position 526,438 of record JAHMML010000064.1, read on the forward strand.
TCTTTATATAAATAATCTTTACTCTACACCTGATTTTATCTTATATAACAGAGATTTATCCTGAGAAGACTTGGTTGAGGATAATGCAGGCGAATTAGATGAAGAATTCTTTGAACTTGTGGCAGTACCCGTATTTCGTTTGTCTTGTTTAGCTTTTTTCATCATATCTTTCAGTCTTTTGTCTGCACTTATAATATGAATATTTGGTGTTATTTTAGCATTACTATCTGTAAGAATTAATATTTTAAAATATAATGTTATAATTTAATATTATATATAAAATTTTATTAAATTTTTTTACATATATACATATATATTTATATTTACTTGAACTGATTTTCTTTTGCTCTTTGGATTTGCTTTCTATCACAGTCTTTGGTGAACTTCTTTCCTTTGAAGTCTAAAATTGATATAACTATTACATTGATTGAAAATATTAATATGATATTATCTCTCATTTTATTTGGGAATAAACTTATTAAATAATTACATAGAATAGATGATAAATAAAGATAGAAATAAAATATATAAAATTAGATGAAAAAAGAGAAAGAAATAGAAAGTGTATGTTGTGTGGAGGAAAGGAGCGAGACCAAATTAATAAAAATAAATTCTTTTTGTATAACTTCAATATATAAAATAAAAATGATATTTTCATATAGATTTGCATAAATGTGAATAAATACACACACCTGAGACTTTGAACAATTGGAACAGTACCATACTTGCTTTGGCACATCTATTTGTGAATCCAAGATGTGTGGTATATGACATTCCTGATGATACAATGAATGACACTCCTGACATTCCATAAGTCTATTCCTTGCACTAACATCCATCCCTTTGCATATGACACACGTCAAATCATCCTCCAGAATTTCTAATGCTAATGTATCATCAGTCTGTAGAATGTCTGATGGTGTATCATGTGCTGGTAGATTAACAGGAGAACTATTCTTGCTTGATTTATTCGAATGTTTAGATGAATTTGAACTCTTGCTTTTCTTACTGCTACTGCTGCTGCTGTGATCACTTAATACTGGTTCTTCCATCATATACTGTAAAACAGAAAAAGAGATTTAGATAAAAGATTTAAATTTCTTTTGATATTTTCTTTAATAATAATGGCCTTATTTACCCTTTTGTGCAATACATTGGCGAGCATCTTAGATGGACCATATTTCTGTTTAATTGCTTCATCTAACAGAGCTCGTAATTGCTCTGCAGAATCTTTATTAGTGGAATGTAGAAGACGCAATCCCTGCGTGAATTGAGGGTCCAATTCCAATTGGGTCATCCTTTAAGAATTCCCTGTCTTTTCAATTGTGTATCAATTTATCGCGTGCACTACTGCAGAAAAATTTTAAATGTTCACATGACAGAATAAAGATCTACGAGTATCAGGTTATAATTTGACGCAATGATAATAAAATATACATTCAATTTTCATACATTTTATTATGGTAATTTCATAAGGATGAAAAATGACGAATGCATACACCTATTCGCGTAAATTATGTCGTTCGAAACTAACAAAATCTATATTCTCTTGTTTTTACCTTGCATACATTTACTATCGTACAAACGAGTTTGTACAATATTTCTATTGTTTAGTTCGTAAAACGTATCTGAGTTAACGCACAAAATATATTATATAGTATCCATATAATTATGATAAATGTAACATCAACATTTTATTGTCGTTCACAGTGTGCGAAATTGCTCCATTAATATATTTTGGTTATTTTCTAGGTTATATATGCAAGAATTCCAAATACGATTCACTTCGAATTCACTTGCATCATAGAAAATTGAATTCTGTGAATAAAATATTTATTATATTTTGTATATACTTAACTTGTAATTTAATTAAGAAAAAAAATGGTTATTAATTTTGAAATAAGATTTTAAGTTGTAAAATATTTTTTTATTAAGAATTTTAAATGAGATATACATATATATATCAATATTTAAACTAACTGAAATAAAAAGATAAAAAAGGAATAACTACAAGAGAGAATGGCAGAAACAATTGACAAATAAATGTGAGTTATTCATTGATAAATAATTTTATCAAGAAACGTTCTCACTTTTTTTCTCTAGGTCTAAATTTAAAAAATACCGCCGTTGAGTTGTACGACATCTATGAATCTGTCGCATTCGTACGGAACTCGGAGAATGCGAACATTTTCGCGTATTCTTGACTATCTTGACTTCTACTCCTCTGCATGGATTCCAAATTTAATTCTGCTAAGCTCTTAAATTCATGCAAATTCGGATGCGAGATAAGATCTAAAGACAGGGCACCGCAATATGTTCTTTTTAAATATCATAAAATCCCTTTGTAATATCGGTGAAGCATTCAATTATCATCGTTTGTTAAACAACGAACGAAAGCGATCATCGGGAATCATTACAATCGAAAGGCGATGGAAAAAGCAAAAATATAACCAAAGAAAGACCAAAATAGTAACCGTATAGGCGACAATGCACCGAGCGTAGATCCCTCGCGCGACCGATCGCGCATGGGTACTAGATATATGCGTGTCTCGCTTTTGCTAAACAATGGCGCATTGTCGCGTCCTTGTCTGATGTTCGGCGGCGCGCCACAAGCGACGTCGCCGAACTTTCGTCGAGCAGTTGGCAGCCGTGCGTAAAAGAAATAAATAATCAAAGCGACCATGAAGTGACAAATAAAGTCGGGATAGAGAGAACAATGCTCGCGTACGACGGCAAGGAGGATATTCGAGTCGCGCAGTAGCGTGTGTTCGCACAGCCATTGATATAGATTCGTGTTCGTAAACGTCCCCGTGACGTGAACGTGCCGTATAACCGCCGCGCTGTTCCACCACCGCCGCATCTCATCGCCGCAGCAGCCGCGCGCGACACAGCAGCAGCAGCAACAGCAGCAGCAACCGGAGAGGCGCGCTATGCGCCCGTCGTGGAGACGAGGGTGACATTTGAGATATTTTTCTGTGCAGTGCAATTGGACTATCATTGTGTTCTGATGCAACGTTCGGTCAGTTGGTGCTAATCTTGTCGTTCATCCTGACTCATGACCGGGAATCGGCTTCCGCGTCCAGGTGGTGGCGAAATTTAGCATCTTCAATCACACTAAGGACAAATATGCAAGACAGACTGACACTCCGTCGTTCACATTAATCTATTGCGCTATTTGGCAAGTGGCCGCATAAGAATGCTCATCACGAGTGAATTTATGGGGGACGCTTGGTGAACGTATACAATTTCCAATTAACCGGTCGACATACATCTGACCGTTAACCTCTATTCTTTCCATCACTATTTTTCTTACGTCGCACGCAGTACGTCGCGAACGTTAGTATTAGTGATCATGTTTCTGATTTTCCCATCGTTCAGTGACAGCAAGGTTTGACACAATTGTTTGCCTACACAACACACTCCAGCCATGAAAACCGAGAAGAAGCCCAACGAACCTAGTTGTTGTCCACCTAGCACTGTTGTCAAGGAGGAACCGGATGCTGATCCAGTTAAAATTAAAGAAGAGGGTGCAAGTGGTAATAACGATGATACAACTGGTGAGGATGCTACTGAATGTCCAAGAGATCCCTGTTTGGAACCATCAAATGGTGAAGGTACAATGTCCAACGAAAATCAGAATACTAATGGAAATCAACAGATTCTAAACTCAGTCAAGCAAGAGGGAGATCCTAATAATCCTACTGATGATCTGCCTGGTGAGCAAATCACTTGTATAATTTTATGTATCTTTCCTCCTAATAAATTTTTATCTATGTTTTATTTATATGCTAGCATATTTTTTTCTTATATATTTTATATCATATATTTTATATTGGATTAATAAAATTATTCTTTTTATGTTATGTATATATAGATTATAGTGGCAATGTTATTACAGCAGACAGCATTCAACCACTTGTTAGTAATGTTGTGGGAAAACAAATGGGAACGACTACAGGTACTGGTGAGGCTCAATATATGCAGCAACAGAGTCAGATTTATGTATTTTCTACAACATTAGCGAATAAAGGCGCAGATGCGGTTTTAAGAGGCGATTATATCTCAATCATTGCTTATCATCAGGCACAACCAGGCACTAAAAAATATTTGGAGGTAGTATTCATAATATTATTTAATTATTTTAATAATGCAAATATACTATATATGCGTGCATGCAGATTTATATTTGTATCATGTAATACATATATAAACACACGTGTGCGCAGAGGGAAAGAGAAAATGAGAAAGAATGAGTAAATGAGTGAAAGAGTGAGTGAGTGAATGAATGAATGAGTTGGTGTACTCATACATATATATATGAATGGTTTATATTTTATGTACAAATTTGATTTCCTGTGAAAATAGAATAAAACTACAATATTAATTTTGAAATCTTTATTCCTGTTTATAATTTATTTTTGTTTGATTTGCTTGTTTCGACATAAATAGTTTACATAAAACATTTTTATATGCTTTTATTTTTTATTTGTTTATATTAAATATTATTTATTATTTCTTTAATTATTATTAATACATATATACTATTTTTATTTTAGAAACATCCAAATAAAGTAAATCAATTTCGTCAGAATCCTGCTCAATGGTTAAATAATCTTGCTATAATAAAACAGAAAGGCCATCAAGGAAATACAAATAATACGTTCCCAACTGAACAACCCTCAGATCTACCAGCATTAGACCCAAATGCTCCTCAGTTTTGGAACGAACAACCTAATTTGCGAAACATAAATGGTGGGAACTCCCTTGGTAATTCTGAACCATCATTAGAAGATGGAAACATAGATGTGCCTTGTCTCGTGCCGAATTCACCTGGTAATTCAGGTAATGATTGTCAAATCTTATTAGATGTGTTAATTTTTTATTTCTAAATAAAAATTCTATTTTATCAATATTAATCTGAACAAGTAAGAACTTAAAAAATTAAGATTAATAGTATATATATTATAACTTATCATTGATAAAGATTTAATAAAATTCAAATGTTTCGATTCTAATTTAGCGAAAGCAATGATAAATAAATTTGATAAATTACTGAAGAAATTTAAAAAACATTAAAGTATACGAATTTTAATAAATTTTTGTTAATAAGAAATCGTAATATATATACCGCCAATTTTTTAATTATTTTTATTATTTTTTTAGATGTTATTTATCCAGATCAATATTAACGAATTTAATTTTTCTTAATAATTTATACAAAGTTTAATATAATATATTTTTTATGCAGCCAATCCTCAATCAGCCAACAATGCTACTATGGGTCATAGTCCGAATTTGTTAGGTGGTACAACGAGTCCAGGCCCAGGAAGTTTGCAACCATCGCTTCAGGGTGTTAAAGTTCCAGACGAGAATTTAACACCAAGACAAAGACAGCACAGAGAAGTTCAATTGGCAACTCTGCGAAAGATGCAGATGATGCTGTTTCCCGGTCATAAAGAGGAACAATCTGGCAATACTCTAACTGATTCTCAAGGAACAGCAGTATCTTGTCCACCTACAAATGTACCATCTGTTGGTGTACCAAATCAATGTCCTTCATCTATGGATTGGCATAAATTACAGCATCAATTTCTTGACAGTAAAAATAAAGTAAGTCTGAAATTGTTTGATAATTTTAATTCAATAATATCACAATATGATAGATTATTTATCTTTATTGTATATCACAGACAACGGTCGGTAATCCTGCTACAGTATCATTACGTGGCACCAATATGGTCGGAATACCACGAAGTCAAGGCCCACCACCTCCATATCATCAAACAACTCGATCCGCCAGCGTACCGATTGCAATACAGAGTCCGAATCCATCATCGCCCAACAATCCAACTAGTAATCTTTCGCTACCATCACCGCGAGCAAGTTCCGCTTTGAATTCACCAGCTGATTGTAACAGACAGTTCCAGCTTGGTAATCAAAGAAGTGGTCATTTACCGGGACAAAGTCCTACAAGTCAAGATTCACCGAATCCGGCGATTGCCACGGCAGCTGCAGCGGTAACGACAGCACGATTGAATCACAGTAATCCAGGAACACCTGTTTCTCACTCCCATATTGCCGCTCTCAGTCCTAGTGGCACCACTGTTCAAAAAGATGCTTCCCTCGATTTTACTACCAGCCAACCACCAAATGGTATATAAAGTTATTTTTGTTTTATATGTTATACTGACTAACTATCCAAAATTTATACAATACTTTTATATAATACTTTTATTTCAATTTCTTATAACTTTTTTGTCTTGTAATCTGTCATAGTAAATCTATCTTATAATTTGTATTCTATATTAAATTCTTTTTTTGATTTAGTGGATGGTATGTTTTGTCGAACGCTACAATCTTTGGCTCAACAAAAACAACAACATACTGGTAACGTTAATACATCAACTGTGAAGGAAGCAAATTTGATGCCAGTACCGAGTCCTCATCAACTTCAATATCTCAGCACATTCGAAGGACAGGAATTGACTATTCAAAAACAACCTAATACAAGTCTGAAAGATGGCAATTCTTCAACGTAAATATTCATATTCTTTTGTTAACTAATTTTTTAATGATATATAATCTTAGCAAAAGTATCTAATAACGATAATATAGCATAAATTACATGATTATTTTTGCTTTCATTTTTTTTATATTTATATTTTATTTTCATGCTTATTGATGCCTTTATTTTCTTTGATAACAGAAATACAGGTTCTTCGGAGATGTCCAACAGAATCTTGCCAGGAAGTTTAGATAGCAACAATCAATTTCCTACTAGATCAGAAGGTGCAAGTCCTGTACAAATGGACAGTATGAATCGAGGTTTCACAGGTTCCCTGCACAGTCCTCATACACCTCATACACCGCACACACCAAGTAGCGCTGCTCCACATACTCCAGCGGATGCAGCAAAATCAAGTAACAAGTCCAGCGCAAGCGCACAAAGCAGTCCAACGCCTCACAACACCACTATACCCGATAGCATGGGTCCTCCACGAATAGTGCCAGCATCGCCCACTATGAAACCTGATACCTCGCCACCATCTGTAAAGGATGTTCAACAACAACAGCAACAGCAACAACCACAATCGCAACAACAGTCGCAACAGCAACAATCACAGCAACAACAACCGCCTCCGCAACAACAACAGTCTACCGTAAATCCGAATAATTCCGGTAATACAACGGTAGTACCATCGCTGAGTAGTGGTGCTTCGTTTACCTGTGGTAGACCATCCATAAACGTGAGTCAACCTTCCGACAATGTGCCTCTCAACCCTAATAATATTGGCGGTCGGCTTGGCAGTTTGAACACTATGAATACAAATCATTTTGATCCAATAACTTCCCTGGCACAGATGAGCCAGCAGCTTACAAATACAGCGGCAAGTAATTCATTGGGTAATGAACCTATGCATTCGGGCGCTACTGGCATGATGCCATTCAGTAATCCACATGCTGGTATGCATATGATGCAAATGAGCGGCGAAATGAACGGGAGCTGTCATATGGGTGGGACGAGTGGCGAACCTGGTGGCGAGGTTAGCGGAATGTGTATGGGTTTAGCAGGTCCACCAACTAGTTATAGTCCCACAACATCGCATACAGGTAGTCCTGGCGTACCTAGCAAAATGGGACATCCTATGATGGGTGGTCATGGAATGATAAGTGCCCACTCGGCAGCAACAGCTAGTGGTCCTTATCCCGGCGGTGATCCTGGTCACGCGCCTCCGCCGAGACTGATGACTGGACACGGAATCACAGGGCCTAGTCCCTATAATGGCGCAAACGTTCAAGTCAAGCCAAATGCTCCCAATACTATACAATACTTGCCGGCTAGGCCAAATGTCGGTCATGCACCCCGAGGTCCGCCTAGTCTAGATTTCTTGCAACGATTTACCAATCCGCTACCCAATCTAGAATCGAAAATGGGGACACCTTCTGTGAATCTTCAGTACTTCCCGAATGGCTGTGTTCCGAACAGCATGGCGGGCCCACATAGCGGTATGCCGTCCACTATGAATGCCGCTGGAATCCCTGGTATGGGCGGCTCACCCAGAATGGACGGTCAGTCCATGAATACCTCTGGTACTATACATCCGTCTATGAGACCAGTTGGAAACATGCGACCACAACCAAACTTAATGCGGATGCAGCACATGGTAGGCGGCGGTGTCTTCCCAGGCGGTTCCATGGATCCCGACAAAGTCTTCCCGCCTGATATGGTGTCACAGAGCCTGCCGAATCAACCGAATCCAGGCATGTACGCCGTGTCTGGTAATAAGGGCAGCCCAATGGGATTAGGACCGCCTCCTGATGCTACTCAACCTCTTCCGCCTAGTATGGGTGGAGCGACTGGCAATTTCAAGAATAGCCCATTTGTTGGCAGCGGACCTAACATGTCCGATCCAAATTACGCTCAACAGTTTCATAACTTCCAGCAACAACTTTATGCCACCGGTACCAGAGGCAGTGGACCACCGCATCCGAATTTACATCCGCCGCCAAACTCGCACTCGCATCAGCAGTTTTTCATGCCGAAGTAAAAACTGCCCACTTGATTCATATCGCGACGATTACTACGGTGGCCTTTCAGCGTCCCTTTTTCTATTTTCTTTTGCTCTCTTTTTCTCTCTTTCTCTCTCTTACATTCACTTTATCTTTATCTATCTATCTATCTATCTATCTACTTACCTACCTACCTACTTACCTACCTGCCTGTCTACACCTTTCATCTATCAGGGATGTTTCTATTAATTACGCAAGATAATTCTGGAAGTGTAAACTGTGCTAGATAAAATTCTCTTGTAAAGGACGGAAAAATGAGTAATGATAGGTATTGATGAATATCTTTGATAGAGCAGTCTTATGACTGAATGCGAAAATTCTATTTTTGATTTACAGTTGTTTACATATATATTATGTCGTTCTTTCTTTGTTTCTTTCTTCTTTTATAAGTTCTGAACTATGATATCGAATTCCATGTCTTTGAATCTGTTACTTCGACATTTTGGAAATATGATTTTAAATCGATATCTCCCAGGACTACCTGTAAATTCTAAACATTTAAGAAATACGCGTGAGTACTTGCCTACGCGTTTATGTAAATACTGATGTACAATCTGGTTTTTCTGTTCTTTTTTTTGTAGAAATCTTTATCGATTGAGGTGCACATTGCTAGATATATATAAGAACGTTACTATAATTCGAGTGTAAAAAAAAAAGAAAAGAAAAGAAACAAATAAGTTTCTCTTCTTGCGCTTTGTTCATAATTACTCGAGGTAAAGTAATTGTGCGCAGAATTACTGCAACGCAACTGGCGAGATTTTGCTATGTCGGCGCCGTAATTCATCCTTCCTTTATCAGTAAATACTTAAACGCAGTCAAACAAGCTCAAATTTATTATTGTACATATATACTATATATATTATACATATTATATATATTATATATATATATATATATACACCTGTTGCAACATAATCCTTCAGTATCGCCCGTCCTATTCCTTCGTCCATTCCTTCATCGATTTCCCTTATGACCAATTCTGTGCATAATCATGACTCCTATCCTTTTCACTTCTACTTGTAGTTTACTTTATAAGAACAAAAAATAATTGACTAAAAATTATGTTGTTGATGAATGATTTTTATTATAAATGAAAAATAAAGATATTTACAAGAAGTCAGTACGATATTTGATCGATAAACGTTTTGCAATTCAAAAAGAATTTATCGGTATATATGACAAGCCCATGTCCGTATGATACAGAATACGCCTAACCTTGTGTTAGATTTTTGAAATGAGCAGGCTGTTATTCAATTTACTCAAATCTGTGATAACCAAAGCAAGCATTTTTTTGCTTCTTTGATCTTTTTGCCTTTCTTAAAAGAGGTCAATACATATCTGCTCTATTTGGAGGATTTTCTTTTTAATATTATGTTCACGATAGCTTACTTAATTTCAAGTGCATAGATAAATAATATAAAGATAATATAGAGAAAAGAAAACAAAAAAGAAAGAAAAAGTAGACTTCAGACAACTTGAGCAATATATGAAGCAGTGACATGGCTACAACATAGGTTCGTGATCACCTAATAGGAGTCTTAGAGTACTGCGATGGAGCTTGCGCAGAGCGATGATATAATCTGTTATGTAGAAATAAAATTTTTTTCTACAGATCATATTTAGCTTGTAAAACGAGCTGTGTATAATTTCTTCTATAGATTCAGGTTGGAAATATTTTTCCAACCTTATATTTCACTAGCGAAACACTACTTGCGCCGAGAAGTTTCTCGTAAACTTTGCAATTATTGAAATAACGATATACTCGCGCAAATAGAAGGCATTCCTAAGGAAGCAAGACGTGGTTTTGCTTCTTTAGGATCAACAAAGCTATAAGCTCAATTATAAATGTAAAGCTTATCATGTTAGTGGATTTTCGTTTGTAGTAAATCACGTATTTATCGGCCACTTTATATTCAAAGGTGCATACTAAATTACTAAAACTTGTTACGTTATGTATATTTCTTAGTTGCCGAGAGAGTTGCTGGTTATATCCTTTCGAATCTTCTATTCACCTGTAAAAAATCATATGTTAAATGAGAGGTATGCTTGTGTTTTTTAAAAATTTGCTAAGTCGATGCTAAATCTCTATTTAATGTCTTTATGCGACATATCAAGATAAAATTGCAATAAAAGCAGGCTGTACTTTAACTCTTAAGGATCTGGGATTATACATTATTTAGCAAAACTCATCATCAAACTGTATGCTGTCTGCAACTGATCATCATAATCAATTTTATACCCGAAACCCAAGTCAAACCTGTCCTTCTGTATAGCCTTTCATTGGTTGGATGTGCCTGAATCACGCCGATCATCTCCATTTCTATAAATAGGTTTCATATCTTGTAATGAACATTTACGATATTAACCATCGTTAATTTAATTCGGGGAAATATCGTTAATTATGTTAATAATGTAACTTTAAATCATTTTGATGGATAATAGAAATATATTTTGCATTGCATTACCACTATTAATTACCTTGACCGTTGCATTTCCAACGATATAGTACTTCCATTCGTACTGAAAAATGGGAATTTACAATAGAATTTATGATAAACAATAACACAATTGTGTGTGCATAGTCACCTTTTTTTGGCTGGTGCTAAATCATCCCACTCACTAAGATCGTATTTAGACAAGTCACCATCCTCTTCCTCATCATCTTCTTCATCTTCCTGCAATTTACAATTCATTACATTTACAATAATACAATCTCAAGAATTGTAATAATATAACTGAGAAGTCATTTATTCTGACGTATTTTTTAACTTGTATTATTAATATTAAATTACATTTTCCTCTTGCTCTTCCTCCTCTACCTCATCTCTTTCTTCTTTGTTCTTGCATTTACTACGAGATGGGTTACTATACTTAGAATCTTTGGATTCATCGTCAGAGCTTCTCTCAAGTTTTCGTTTTTTCTTACGTCGTCCAAATTCATCATATTCATCATCCTCGTCTCGCCTTTCCTTGTATTCGACAACTCCTCGGTCGTTATATCCACCTCCATATCCCGTACGTTCCTCTATTTCTCCAAACTTCGGAGCATTACACATATTACATTGCTGCCGACGTGCCCAATTTACATTACCACATTTACTACATTGCCAGTCATCCGCACTGCAATAAAATTTTTATATTTAAATATCACATATTTTTTTTAAATAATCTAAATTTAAAAACTTTAAAATACAGTAAAATATAAAATAATATATAACATAATTTAACATATATAATAGAAATATTATCATTTGATAATTTATAATATATTATAATATAGTCTATTATGATATAATCTTAGATATGATAATCTTTAATACTATAATATTAATTATTAATTATACTAAACAAAATTAATCAGTTTATAATGTTATAGATAATATATTATATATATGTATATTACATTGATATTTGAAGCAATATTGATAACACTTATAATTTTATTGAAATATTAACTTTTGATTTTGTTTGAATTTATTATTACATTATCTATCTTCATATTTCTAGAATTATTTAAAGAGTTTTTAAAAAGTTCTAAACAATTTGACATATATACCATTAAAACTTAATAATGCGTCATTTTAAGAACATACATGTGAAATAATTTTACTTCTAGACAATTTATCCTATATTCTTTTTCTAATTCTTATATATAATTCTTATTATTTATATTTATTAAGTATAAGATCAATTTGTAACTTTATACAAAAATGATTAATTTCTTTATTCTATAATTTTATGTTAACATTACCTAAAAAGACCTCTGCTTTTCTCAGCAGCTGCTTTCCCAATTTCTTGACCTAACTTTTTCTTCTTTGGACATTCACCTCTATCTGTATCAAGAAAGAAATATTATATTAACATAAATATAAAGAAATATGAAATTTTATATGAAAAATAATTATAATACATTGTTTAGTAAAAGATTTCTTGTTTATTTAACATGCATACAGTGTTTTATGTTTCATGTTGCAATATCAGTATAATTAGTATCTCAATGGGATTTTAGAATCGCATCAAAACATAACATCAATATTTTCTCATACCTTTGCCACAGCGATTACAGGAATTTCGTCTGGCGAAATTTATATTGGCACATCTAGAAAAAGCAAAAGAAACGAAAAAATATCGTCGTTCAACCTATATTGTTGATACAGATTTATTAGATAACGAAATAAAAATATGATTACACAAACTACAATCAAGCACATGCAGTGAAACTACGTACTGAGAATCGGGACAGACCCAGTCGCCTTCATTGATGCTACGCTGATTTTCATCGTCCACTTTGCTGTCCATCTCGTCCGCGAACGATTCACTGCGTGATGATTGTCGTTGTTGCGATCAATCTCGTAGTAGTGGTACTTAAGCACAGTCTAACCTTGCAGAAACTTCGCACCCGTAAACCCGTAACGTAGCCAATCGTAATAGCAGCATACAGCGTATCAATATATCTTTTTAGCTATCTCGCGTTGCGTCCACTCTATCTTGTCCTCGATATAAGCGAATTCACTGATAGAAATTATGAGTACAAATTACAAATAGCATTAGTCGTGCTGATAGCAACAGAGGAAGAACCGCCAGTTCTAACCATCCGTGTACCACTTGACTTCGACAAACGCGCGGTAGTATCTGGCGCAATACATCGCGTATAGGACATGGACGATAAAAGAGAGAAAGAGAGAAAGAGAGGAAGAGAGAGAAAGAGAGAGAGAGAGAGAGAGAGAGAGAGGGAGAGAGAGAAAGAGAGAAAGGAAGAAAGGGAGAAAAGACAGTGACGTTATCTTCTTAACTGCAGCTTGCAAATTTTCTGTGATCGAAATAATAAGTACAAATAATATATAGGAATTATCTTTATTAACTTGATCTTTCTGCCATCAAAAATCAAATTCGCATATTTCATGTCGCATATTTAATTGATTGCTCTAACCTCTATTTTATTGCTCTTATATATTTATGAGAAATTAATATAAAAATTGAAAGTGCGAAATTATTATTATGCCACATTCTCATCTTCGGAGAATATTCAAAAAGTTTCAAAGATAAGATAAGTGCGTGATAACAAACACATACAAGATTGCAACCATAAAGAAAGTACAATATTCGAAAAAATTATATATCTATGATAATATAGAATAACTCAAAATAAAAAATTAATAATATTATTTCAGTATTTAAATACTTCTTGAGACAGATATATGAAATATATTAGTTGAATATTGATTGTTTACAAAATAAATTTAGAAGATAATTGAAACCACTTGATATTTCTTAAAAGATAAGTCTAGTACAAACAGCCAGAACATCGTTAAAAATAATTGAAATCAAAATTGAGAAAAGATTTGAAATCTTAAAAATTACTATGAAAAGATCATTAGTAACTTTAACATAGAAAAAACAATAAGCTGGACGAAATGAAATATTTTCTTATCATTTTGTGGACATATTTTGTGTTAAAAACAATGTAATTAAAAAAAGAGAAAAAAATTTCGACTTTTCCAAATGAAAATTTGAAATCTTTTATTATTTATTTTATGATGAAATCTTTATATTTTTTATTACCGAGTTACTTATCGAAGGTTGAAAAAAGAATGGGCATTTTAAATTTGATTATTATGACATCATTATCGAAGATCATAAGAAGAAAATTTTTTTTAAATTAGAACCTTATAATTAAGCTTGACATATTATAAATGAATAAAAATTACATAAACATCCACGATGTTTCATTTTTTTACTTAAAACAAAAAAAAAAATAAAACAAAAAATTTCTAAGTTCTACGTTTTCTTGAGTTTTAAGACATCATGAATTCAATAAAAAGTTGATTATTAACTATGACATTCTTTTCATGATAAATATTGCCTTCATAGGATAAAACATATGAAAAATTATTTTACATTATACTGATACTGTATCGTATTAACTCTGAATATTACAAAAAATTAAAAAAAAATATTTTCAGAAATCGAAAATATTTATGCACATTGTTCACATTTTGAAATTTAGAATGACTTTTTATCTTGGAAAAAAGATAGAGATTTCAAGCCCTTTTTTAAATCTAAATCTCAATTATTTTATTATTAACAAAATTATATATATACTATAATATATATATATTATAATATATATATATATATATATATATACATATATATATATATATATATATATATATATATTTGGATCTTACCTATTTTTTAGACAAATTCAAATATTCTCTTATTGTTTTGTGTGTGTGCGTGTACGAAAGTATTTTTTATAAAAATAATGATATAATAATAATATGATATCAAAAAAATGTTTTTATACATACATATATATTTATACATATATATATATAATTATATGATCGGAAAAAGTATATTTTTGGAATATAAATAGGAAAATTCTATTTGGAAAAGATTTAGTGTCGTAAGATTTAGTAGCGTATATTATTATAATTTTAATTTAATATATTATTTTATTGCTATGTAATATTATAATAAATAACAAATATATTTTGAAATTACTCAGTTAATTTCTTTTATATTATTCAGAGTTGGAAATTACTGGTATATTGTTTAACTTTTAATTGAAAAATTAATATTTAATATTTAAATATTTAAATGCCAAATAACTTTAAATCAACATTAAAAATCATGTATACAAAAATATAATACAAAAAAGTTTTATTGTCATTATTGTATATAAAAAATCTTATCTTAAAAAATATGTTTCTTTACTTTAAATAAACAAAATTACGGCATATTATTATCGCGATACATTCATCTACGAATTATAGCATCATTTTTCTTAATCTGTAATAAAGATGTAAAGAATTCGTAAAAACTAAATTTGGAAAAAAATATAGAAATAACAAAATTGATAATCGTATTATATATAAGAGAATTTGTATATTATTTACAAATTTATGATATGTTCATTGTAATATATATATATATATAAATATATGTATTGTAAACTATTGAATATAATAGTGAAGAAATTAATAAGTTAATAATTTAAAAAATACTAAAAGAAATACACACAGACATACATACACACACATACAAAATGAAAAAATATAAAAAATTACCTAGCTGAAAATAAAAATTTGTATTACATTATTATACATATCGAAATAATAAAAAAGACTAAATATCTATATATCACTAAGCTTTTATTATTCTTTAAATATAGATAAATATTTAAATTTTTTTAGTTTATATTTTATTAATAATTTTGTACTTTAACTATATAAATAATGTAACTTTCACTATATAAAATATATTTTCCAAAGTACGGAATTATAATAAAATACGGAGTAAAATTATTAAAATAAAATTATTCGATGGAACCGAACATTGTTTTCGATTTATGCCTGTAGTCTCTTTGTAATAATAGTAAGATCTTTTTTGTCTATATTACAGGCATTCGTCTTGGGCTTTTTTACTAATAGCGCTCGCATATATCGCCTTAACCTTTCTTGGCATCAGAATGTTGAAGTGCTTTACACGATATGCGCAATATTAGCGATCTGACATTAGCGATTTTCGCTCATAAATGCTTTTTCTATGGAGATAAGCAATTAGAGCATGAATGTAGCAAGCCAAACAAGTGTACAAACCTTAACGAATATTACGTTAAAGCGAAATTTAATTATAAACATATATGTACAGCTTCCAATGTTCCGTCTCAAAAATATCTTTCAACAAACAGAAAATTATTATTATCCTTTAGCAATAATAATAAACGTAATAAATAATAAAGAATATACTAGTCACACAAATGAGGCAAAATGTTTGGAAAGTACATTATTTTTTAGGTTATAAACGTTCCCTTCTTTTTTCTTCTACTTTTATAATTGGACAGTCACTTCTTTATGCTGTTATACAAATAAAAATGTATTTATTTAAAAATATAATGTCAGAAATTTCAGATATTTAAAATAGAAGCAAATTTTGTTGACATTTTATAAGGTAGATCTCATAATGTCTGCATTCTGAGCGAAACATCTGTGATTACCTTTGACATCATGTTTTTAAATAGGCTACTGTAGCTTAGACATTTTTATTATTAACAGCATTTGTCTTGAAATTAATATTTTCTTGTTATCGTTACGAACGAGCAAAAATGTCGTATATAAATGTTGATGCTGCGGATGAAAAAGAAAATCCAAATAAATACACCCAAAAACACATTTGTGAATGAAAATTGTGACGTCACAATGCAAATTGATATTTTATAGACAACGGAAACGTTTTCAAGCGCCAGGTTAAACAGTTAAATCGATACTACTGAGTGTTATTAGCGAGAAAATATTTAAGCCATTAAACGCATGCCATAATGTTACTAGCTGTAATATGACAAAAGCATGAATATTTTTTACTCACAGCGAACATGAAGACGAAAGTGTAGCACATAACCGCAAATATGATGCCAGTACTTTCAATCAACTGGAAAGATGTGGAAAGTAATATGATATATAATTGTAACTGAGAATGAAGCAAAACAAGTAGGAACTAATAAATTTTATCAATTAGGTGTTGTCTCATTTGAAAATTTTTCTGTTTGTTTTTGTTATAATTCTGCAATTGCAAAGGTTTTGTTAATCTTTTTTTCCTTTTTTTATATTCTAATTTCTTATTTGATTAATATTTATTTAATCCATTAATCTATTGATTTGATTGATCTATTTATCTATTTTTATTGCATATTTTACATTATTCTATATTTATTGTTTTATATTATTGAATATTTTATATTAAAATTATTCTTCTATATTTTTCTTTTTCAATTTGTTCTTAAAATTATATTATTATATTTTTGGTTTATAATTTATATACATTATATTTTTTAATGATTTTATTTCATAGATTTTGTTTTTATATATAAAGTTCATATGAAGCAAATGTGTAGAAAATTCATTAGGCCCTTTTTATATTTAATTTTTATATTTTAATTGTATAATAAACATAAATATTAGTTTATACATATAATTATTTCAATTTAGATGAAAATATGCACAATGAAAAGATAGAATAAAATATAAAAGAAAATGGGATGAAATTTTTAAAAATAATAATTTAAATAATCTTAATCATGATTTGTGTAAATTTTGTATTTCTTTTTTATGAATTAATTTATATTTGCATTTAAATAATCACATAAAGCCATTATTTTATCTATTAAAGAATTCATTTCTGACCAAATCTTATTAATGAAAAAATTTGAAAAAGAATATGTCGCGTATCAAATGAATTGAATATCAATTGAATATCATTTCAATCTATTTTGAATCTTTCTTAGTTGATTGTAGTAACTGTGATAATCACATTCATCACATAATTAGTAATAAACAGTACTTACCATTATTCATTCACGAGTCTTCAAATTCTGTAGTGTATAATAAGTTGCAATTATATATGCAATAATAGAAAAATTATATATATGTATTTTCATGAATTAAAAACTATAATATTACTTTGTTATAGTTTATAAGTGAAATGGACAAATTAGGATCTTGGTTGATGGAATGCGTAACTTACAAATTCATATGTAAATTAAATAAAAATAAAAATATGAGATGTTTCAATCTTATTTCAGATTTTTTTGCAGAATATGCAAAAGAATTCTTTTGCAACTATAGATAGTCATGATGATTATAAATATTTATTGTTAAATATATTAATATTTATATATAAAAAATTGTAAATTATCAAATGTGCTATGAAAACTGTCGTCAATCAAGACTTTAACTTTCCTATTTAACTTGTAAATATACTTATATACTTTTGTTAAATATATTTTTACAAATATATTTTTCTCTTAAAAACAGTCAGGAATAATAAAATTAGTTTTTATTTAAATGAAATAATGATGAAAATGATAAATTATTTAAATAAAATAATAAAACAAAAAATGTCATAAGATTTTATTGAAACTGAAAAATGTAAATGTAGAGAAAGTAACTGTGAAAAAGAATTATAAACGAATGAATTAAAACAAAAATTAATAACAAATTTTGACTA
Organism: Eciton burchellii; assembly: GCA_020341155.1. NCBI lineage: Eukaryota > Metazoa > Arthropoda > Insecta > Hymenoptera > Formicidae > Eciton > Eciton burchellii. The sequence goes on from JAHMML010000064.1 coordinate 545,020, forward strand.
AAATAATTTATTTATTTCGTTAAAAACTTAGATGTTATGTATATGGAATGCAACTTCTACACATATGATGGGTATATGTAAAATTACATATTAGTATATAAACGTATGCACGTGCGCGCGCATGCGCGTGTGTGTGTATATAATTATATAATTTTCTTATGATTTATTTCTTATAATTTTCTTTCTAGTCAACGCAAATATACATCATATATAATGATAATAGAATATAATAGAGATATATATGTGAATATGAACGTTTAGTATTCAATAGCGGATAATTGAATCTCCAATAGAATAACTAGTTTCTTGTCTTTGATCTTTTATAAGCGAATTTTAACACGTTCGATCTTCCGATCAGGACGCAATGATACATGAAAGAGACATCAATAACATATATACCAAAATTAAACAGTTTGCAATGAAGTTGACATTGGCAATTTAAAACGGAGAAAATTGAATTGCCTCTAGAGCTTTTTCATCTAAATCTGTCAAGTATATATATATATTAATTTATATATAAAAATATATATTAATATATAGCTATATAATATATATATATATATATAGTTATATATATATATATATATATATATAAGTATATATATAAAACCATATATAAAGTACAGAATATATAGTATATAAGATATAATATATAATATAAAATAAATAATTACAAGAATAAAATTAAAATGAAATGAATTTCACTTATTTTGATATAAAGTTGATATTTATGATATTGTATCTGATCATTACATAAATATAACGATTTATCTAACAATATTTTACATAAACAAAATCCTATCATGCATTTTGATGATGTTTCGATATTTTGAATGCAAAAAAGATGAGAAAACTGAAAGCAATTAACTATATTTTAAAGTACCAATTGTCAACTTAATTCTCTGCTATAATAATATATACTTAGTTTAAAAATACAAAGTGTTTCCTATACACTGTTCACAGCGTGGACACGCAGTATTATTCCTTGTAGGAAGTTGAATCGAAAAGTTCTAAGCTATTTCTTTATGCTTAATAAAAGAGATATTCTTAAATGAATTCCAGATGACTAGCATAATAGTACTTTTTTACAAGAATGCAAATTTGTAAGTCGCGTGTCTAACAATATGCACTCGAGCTCGTATATTGTATTTGTTTAAGAACATTTCCTTTATTAAACATCGCGAAAGAAATGACTTGGAACTTTTCGATTCATTTTTCTGTAAGAAATAATGCTATATATTTAATGAGAAATAAATAAGAAGAACTTTGTATGTATTATATGTCGTTATATAAAATAAATAAAAAATAATTTTTATAAAATATTCTAATTCCAACAAATATTCTAATTCTAATTCCAGTTCAAAATTGCACCTAATTTTTAAATTCTAATTTTAAAAAATATTACAAGCATACATTAATAATAGTAAAAGTATACATTAAGTATACATTAAAATACTCCGATATCACTATTTAAAATCTACTCAATCAATAATTTTCAACGCAACTTTATCTCATTTTTTTAATCTATATCTTATTTTCTTAATGTTCCTTAATGTTATATTTTGCCATTATTATTTCATGGTTAACATATCTCATATTTCTTTAATATTACATTTCGATGCCTCATGATCTTTCATAACGTTATGCCACATGTATCAAAAGCTCAACGATATATTTACAAAATGTACAAAGCGATTGTAATTCTCTATCTGAATATAAATAATTTGCTGCATGCTACAGAATTGTGCATTTTCTTCTATTCTCAGTTCTCCTCTAATTGCCGTTGTGTGTGTGTGCACATCGATTGTTTTTAATATCTTTATGTATATCTGCATATTCAACATGCATATGTGATGGACAGTAATTCCAAAGTTCATTCATAAAAGAGATCATCGAAAAATATTTTTCTTGTACTAGCAAATCCGCAAATATCAGGATCTGTAGCATAAATTAAAGAGAGTAAATATATATATATATAAAAAGAAGAAAAGAGTTGAGAGATAGAGAGAGAGACACAGAAATATTTTACGTATCATCTTAAAATATGGAATGAAATCGATCATACTTCTTAGCCTTTCTAGTGCGCTATTCTAAACCTCTTATATTGTTATTTCTAGATATTGTAAAATATATTACAATAGTTTTGGATTATATATATATATATACACACACAAGTATTATAATATATAATATAATATTTTTTCTTTTTTAGACTAAAAGAAGAGAAACGATTTCCTACAGTATAGATGATTGATTTGCTATGATTTTAATCGATTTTAATTTATTTTGTGATAACTATTTTTTTCATTATGTATAATTTGCAATTTATATACAAAACAAATAACAAACATACAAATACGGATTTATATGCAATGTACTCAATGACGTATCTATCTAAATTAAATATTCTGTTGGCAAAGTGAGAAAAATTATTTTTAAATTGTTCTTAAAAATTGTTCATGTATTTATTAAAATTAAACTTAATACTATATATATATATATATATATATATATATATATATATATATATATATATACAGAATAAAGAAAATAAAATCGTAATTTTATTTATTTCGATATAAAATTGATATTTATGAAATATTATTTTATGCCGTATTTATATTATTATTGTACACAATAGTGATATACACAATATAGTGATATCTGTTTAATATAATCTAATATTTTAAATGCAATCATAATCATGCATTTTATCAATTATTATTTGAATAACTTGTACATAAGAATAGAATGAGAAAGGACAACTTAATTTTTTCATTTTGCTTTAAAATACCAACTTCGTTCTGTTACAGAAATGATGTACGAAAATTTGATCTAGGTATATATAATACATCATTGAGCACTGAGCATCATATACACTATATAAAATGTTACGAACTATTGATATTTCAAAATTTTTTGAACTTTTTAAATGATATAGGATATATCATTCTGTCTTTAAAGAAGTAAGATACATGCCTCTTTTATTTCCTTAAATGGAATAGCACAGAAATTTTCACAGTTTCGAATAGTTCTATAAAAAATAGCATTTTTAAAAATATTTTTATATATTTTTTAATTAAAGAGACACAATAAAAAGTATCTTCTCTGGAAAAATCCGATGTAAGAATTAAAATAGAAACGTTGAACAAATAATTCAATAACAACTATATATATTTCCAAATAAAATCTCGACAAGATTCATGATATAAATAAACTATGTTGCATAATTATTGATTAAATTATTGATTAAATATTCAAAATGAACAGAATTTGAGAATTTGATCAAAATATTAATTTATTATTGATGTTAAACGATATATTGCTGAATATGCGATATTCACTGAATATTTTTACCTGTGAAAATCATATATGGTGTTTTAAGAAAATTTATGTATATAACAATATTTATCATAAAATTAAAACACAAATAATAATATCGTTGTTGCAAAAACTGCAAAACTGCAGTCAAGTTAATGCGCGTTAAAAAGAAGCAAGAAAAGTACTCTTACTAATATTTTATATATTAAGATACATACAAAATAATTTTCGAATACAGTTTCTTTTGTATTAAGTCTGTAATTACAAACAATAATTTAGTTGTTTGTTACAACTTGTTCGTTATTGAGACAACATTTTCCAATACAGATCTTGTCTTCTTCTTCTTCTTCTTCTTTTTAGGAATGAATAGATGAATCCTGTTTTTAATTGCTTTTCTAGTGCCTCTTGTGAGCTGGATGTTCAACTTTCATGCCACTTCTCTGTTAATCTCCCAGGATGTCGAGTGCTCTATAGTTTTTGAATCTATTTTATCAATCTTTCTAGTCCCATTCTTCCCATATGATCTTTTCAGCGTCGCTATGAGGCTTCACTGATCCACTTTACTATGTTAAGTGGATACTACAATCACGTTTTATTTACTCATTGTTCACTCCATCCCTCCAACTGACTCCTTTCATTCCTTCAACGTTTTCATTTCTGCTGTTCTTAATATTCTTTTCGTCTTGGATGTTTTAGCTCTTGTTTCTGCGTATGTTAGTATTCTGACAGAAATTTTATAGATTTTCATCTATAAAATTTTGTTATAATCATGTTTCGGTTCCTCCATATAATCCCTCAAGTATCCTGATGTTTTATTTGCCTTATTTGCCTGTGTATAGTATTTCTTCTATTAGATTTTCGTCGCTGGATGTTACTGAATCGAGATAATTGTATTTCATGACTTGTTTGATTGGCTTATTATTTGCCATCTTGTATTTTATTGTATTTTGCTTTTTGAATATAACTATTGATTGTATTTTCTCGAGTGATATGAGCATGTTAAATTTGGCTGACTAAAATGTGCAAAAGCCTCTGGAGATCATCTTTATTCTCTGCGAATAACATTGCATCATCTGCATAATATAATATTTATATACTGTCATTTCTAATGACATATGCAGCCTTTACTTCTTTCATACTATTTATTATATTTTCCATTATAAGATTGAAGACAGCAATTAAAGTGTGCAATGATTCTCGTGGTGTTGTCCTTATTCATCTCAGCAATAATGCTTATATTTCACGCAGATTGATTTTATGTATGGATTCGAAGATATCTTCTATCGTATAAACATACTCTATCGAAAGTTGTTTGTGGTCAACGAAACAGTAGTTTGTTGAATTCTATTGCTATTTCGATAACTTGTCGTATTATATATATATGGCATTGATTATGCCTAAATCCTTGCTATTCCTCATTTATATTAGATTTATTTGCTATTTTCTCTGCCAATATTTTTGTTAGTATCTTTAGATAACGCTCTAATTGAGCAAAGCGTTATCTCTCTGTAGTTATTCAGATTTCTTTCCTGCCTTTTCTTGAAAATTGGGATTATTATTAACGTCTTCCATTTCTGCGGTATTATTCTTGTATTTATAGTTTTTCCGAAAAGAGTTGTAATTTCGAGCTGAATTTTTGGTCTCCCGCATTTTAGCAGTTTCGTTAGTTATTCATCGATGCCAGAAATCTTTCTATTCTTTGCATTTTTTATCGCTTTTTTGACATCCGTCTGAATTATTTCATAATATTCGTCTGTTATTGCTGTGCTCGCATCTTCGCTGTTTTTGAATTATTTGGTGTCTTTATTGATTCTGGTACAAGTTTTTGAAATGCGTGATCCATTTTTCTAGAATTATCGTATTTATTTCTATGTTAATTGGTTTTTACGTTAATTCTCTTTGTTAATTGGTTTCTTTCTATTTCGTAACATTTTCCAGATCTTTTGTTCTCCATATAAATCATATTCCATTTCACTGATGAATTTTTCCAAGTATTCTTTTTTCAGCTTTATCCCGCTATTGATATTTCATATTCCTTTGTATTCGTTGTATTTTTATTTTGATTTATTATTTCTATATCTTAAGTTTCTTTTTTTTTCGCAGGGTTTTGATCTCTTCAGTAAACCATGGTTTGTTGTTTTTTCTTCCATTTGTATTCATTCTTATATCTGCAGCTTCTATAATACTATCAATACTATTATGTTCTCTGTTATTTTTACTAATGTAATTTTGATATCTGATGCTCCCTTTACTTTTGTTTTTTTGTTTCTAAAAATGCATATGATGTATATCTGTTATGTATGTTCATTTCAATAATGATTTTTTAGTCTTTTCTGTTTCAAGATGTTACATTCCAGCATCTTTAATATAATCTGTTCAATTTCATTTTTTCTTTTTACTTATCATGTCATTTTTCCAAGAATTTCTGATCATCCGAGGCTTCATTCGCAGTTTTTGAGCATATAAGATCTTTTACGAGAAATAAATTGCTGTTCCCTTTATCCGGGCTCGAAACCAGCAGTGTCGGTTACTGAAATCTGTCCATCATCTGTCATCGATGAGATCAATAAATATAATTATCGTCATCGGTCATCTCTCAAAGCTTCTATTGTTTGCAAATTATACCATTTTAATAAATATATGATGTGAAATTATTGAAAATTGCATTATCGCACCATATTTTTTCGATCAACCTTTGATGAAATATCATTTATATTTATAAAAATTCTATTAAATATAATGTAGGAAATATGATCTTGATACAATATATCTTGCTAGAAATATAGATCTATTATTGAATGAAAAATTTAGAAATAGATGAATAGGATGAAATGAATGTTGCAGCCATCTGAATTTTCAGATTTAATACTGTTGGGTTTTTTATGGATCTAAATAAAAATAAGTATCTTTGCGCTATGGAAAAAGAAACACTAAGCTTGATATCAATAATATCCATCATGCTATTAAACATTTGAAATAATGTCATTAAAAGAATTAATAAATATTTACACGCGCATTTTAATTATTTATTATTATAATTTCTAATTGATCTTAACATATTTTACTATTCTTACGACGAATTTTTCAAAATATTTTTCTAATAAAACTATTCAAAATTTTGTAAAAATTTCTGCGTCATTCCATTTAAGAAAATAAAATGGACATCCCGTCCCTTTACAGGTTCTGTATTTTTTATATTATATAAAAAATTTCGATGAATTTTAAATATTAAAAAGATATCACTATTTATAGTTAGAACTCTGCATTCGTGATGTAATAGTCACTTCTATATTATTTTTATTTTCAAAATTAAAATTATAATTGAAAGACAAAAAATTCGATAAAATTTCCGAAATTAAAATTGTAACCAATCAACCAAAGATTGTTAGAAAAAAGTTTTCAACGACAATTCTAATGAAAACTCAATAATGTACTAATGAAATTTTGTCTATCCTAAATTTAAAGAAAAAGTATTATTATTCTAATAAGTCTTTTTATTTTATATGCGCGTATCTTATCTCAAAACTTATGAACCATACTATGTATATTTAATTTATATTGTATATTTAATATACAATATCACGCTTCCTAAAAAAAATTTAATAAAAAAACATGCTATTATGATCAATCTAATTAATAATCATCACATCCTTATTAACAATCAAATAACGAAATTCTTTACTTTTTAATAAAATATAATATAAACATAGAACTTCTTTCTATCATAAAGTAAAATAACACGATATTTATGATTTAGAAAGTACTATATATTTTTCTGTTTGTTATTAATTTTATTGTAATTGTCTTTTCTGTTTCTTGTAATTATTAGATATCAAATAAATTTAATTAATAAAAGGTTCGGATATTTAATAAAAAATCCTAAAGATTGGATTCGCTTTGCATTGCGTTGCTTTTTCTCAACTTAATTTAAAAATATATGAATGTATCCTGCGTATGTTTATTGAATTAACTGACTTATCATGATCTAAGCCTCATTTTACAGAAAAATTAACCGCACATAAGACTTTTCATTTCATTGTTATTGATGGAATTGATTGCATATTTGATAGTTATAAGTAATAAAGAAAATGTTAATTCTAATAGGAATTCAAAAATTATAAACTTTTAATCAAATTTATATATATAAGTTCATTAATTTTTATTTCTCTCTCTCTTTCTCTCTTTATTTCTCGGTAGAATTTTGTGCTATACTTTTTTATATTTCTATTAAAAATATATATTCAAATAAATACTTTTAAGTTCTTTTAAAACAAATAAAAGATTATATAGAACCAAAAATGTATCTTTTTGATATGACAGGAAAAGTTGATTGATTATTGAAAATGCTATTAAAGCTTTTTAATTTTTCCGAGTTTTGTAATTTTAATTAATGTAAAATTCAATCTAACAAAAATATAATAAACATATTTATATAATAAACATATTTAAAAATTATGTTTTCATTTTACTTTTTAATCCGATAAATATTTTTTAATCAGTTATCGATATGCCATGATTTCTTCAAGATGCAAAACTAATTCCAATGACAATTATTTTCACATATAATACAATTTACAATTTTTTTTACAATAGAGAAAAATTTCCTATTTTTTTTCTTCTTTTAAAAGAATTCATAACGTATTTAGAAGTTAAAGAAACATTTATTAACTAAACATTTATTACAATTAATTTATTAATTAAATTGTATTTAGTGATTTTGATAGCGCTGATTAAAATTTATGCATGTAAGATATATGGAAAAATTACACGTGGATATTAAAAAGATTTATGTTTATATATTAAACATAAATTTAGTAAAATAAACGAACGGTTATGATTGCTGAAATAGTTTTATTGTAACGAATAAAGCAAAGGCACTTTAAAATGTTAAATAATGTATAATATTCAGGCTCTACAATTATTATTTTCATCATTATTATTTCGAATGACTAAAAGGAATTTTTATTTTTTTTTATAATTTTTTTTTTATAATTTCAATTATAAGAAAAGAATTTCGATAATCTTCACAATCTTCAATTTTTCACAAATATTACAATTGATCCCAGCTTCTCTTATAAAGCAGCAGCTTGTAGATTTCTTTTAATTTGGTCCTTTTTTCCTGTTTCCAAAAACATATATTCAAAAACACTTTGATATTTTTTAAATAATAGTTTGTTTATTGTTCATCGAATTTAATATCTTAAAGATTTGTTATTCACGCGTGTCTTTTTTCCTGTATCAAAAAATATCGCATACTTGAAACCAATTATTTTGCAAAAAGTTGCAAAATTTTATTATGATAAAATAAATTTTTAAGAAGGTTTCTAAAATATAAAAGTATTTTAAAAAAGTTATCACGAGAAATGGTAGATTTAATAATTTTATCTTGAATAATCATTAATTTTAGGCATCTACACTCTATGAAACTAGAATTTATGCGATTATATACATTTGTTATAATTAAATAATTTTCTATGATAATTCTCGCGAGTATCGTTTATAGCTATAAATTACTAGACGTACGCACCTGTTGTGTACACTTTCGTCGTACGTATACATATACATATATATATATATATATGTAATAAGAATATATATACATATATATATATATATATATATATATATATATATATATATATTCTTATTTCATTTAATGTAAAATTAATGAAAGAATTTATTTCGTTTATATTGTATACTTATTTATTATTTGTTGCTAAATTGTTACAACAAAAAAGATAAATGGTTATAACTATTTTGTTCTAAGATAATGTTGCAATTGAAAGTAAATTTTTTTTATTTCTCATCTCTTACCGGCTTTCTTGACTTTACATGTAGCAATGTGACGATATAAATACGAAATGAAAATATAACATTTGTATTTTTAATAAGAATGCAGGTTCTCATATATAACGAAAGTGTAACACGATGTCGATATTTTTATTGATGTTTTGATACCGGAGTCATAATATTATTAACATGACAAACTTATAAAATAAAACATATGAATACGATACGATCTTTATCGCGTGTATGTACAAACGTTGTAACAAAGTCTGGAAGAATATAATGAAAGAAATATATTCACTGTCACAAATATGAGGCACATTCAATGTACAGAACGTCCTGCTAAAATCTGTGAAGCTGTTGCAATATTATGTATTATTTAGATAATCAATATGCACAAATCTACATTGGCCATTTTGCCATCTTTTCTTCCAAGTTCGATGATTTTCTAAGTCAACAGATCAATCGTATTTAGAATATTCTTATTATTACTCAAGTAGAGAAAATATTAACATTTACAATCTGTCGCAATGTATCACTGTCTCGAAATTTTTTATATATTTATTAACATCAATATTAATATGTGTAGTATTGATTTAAAAATAAAAAAGCGAGCAGATAGGTCAAAGATTTTTTGATTAATTAAAAGATATTTGTCTTATAAAAAAAAATTATGAGAAGATCGGTAATAGTCGATGTATTGTATATTCAACAATTAATACGTTGAAATATCTATTTTTTCATAACATTTTCATAACTATTAAAATACAAACTTAAAGTATAATAAAGAATATTACCAAGTCAGTAATTCATCGCGACATGATACATATACAAACATGAAATCATGTGAAAAATTATCTCCTTTATCTTAGAATCAATATCTTAATTCACATTTATACATTATATGCATATGTATGTGTACACATGCATACGCGCGCGCGCACACATACATACGCATATACACATATACACGCACGCACGCAAATAAAATGTTTCATCTCTTTCATTTCTTAAAACATACTACATATCTAAAATATAAATATTCAATTATAGCCCAAATATAAATTTATATTATTAAGAATCGCGAAATGAATACAGCCGAATGAGAAATTGTTATCAGTTTTTCATAATATATGCTGAGTTTCATATGGGCGCAGGATGGCCAATGACATTATAAATAATTTACGCATAAAATAAAATATATAAATAACTTAAGCGAATTCCACAGGGTGAAAGATATGATTCTTTGAAAAATAAAAAAAAAATATTTTAATCTATGTACAAGTACATAGCACCATCGTGCTAATTGGGATTAATTTTTGCAATCACAAATTTGTACAAATGTCCCCTTTTGTACACCTCTCATTTGGTCATCTATACTATAAATATTAGTTTTATTTTTAATTCTCAACGGTGTATGAGACGCCCGGAGAGTTTTTCTGTAGCAAAATAATTTTTGCGATCCTGTATGTGTGTGTGTGTGTGTGTGTGTGTGTGTGTGTGTGTGTGGGCGGGCGCACGCGCGCCCGCGCGTGTTGTATGTAAAAAATGCAAAAGTATATATATACTTTATAAACACTTTGAGCGCCGAAATCTCGAGCCAGGAAATCAAAACTAATCTCCATCATACGTATCTTTTTATAGAAATAAATTATTTATATAAATATCCAGCAGGTAGATATTATCCTGCTCCAAACAGAAATCATAACAAGAATTAACAGTGATATATAATATTTATTAAAAAAGAAGAAAAAAGAACCATTTCGATAAAATTAAATTAGAAACAAAAAATATTACAATAGAAAATTATTTCTGTGTATAAAAATAAATTGAATATGTTAAATGAAAAGATATATTTTCTGAAAATGTCAATACATAAAATCCAAAGATTAATACCAAGATAGAGCTAACAAACAAATAAATAGAATAACCGAGATATTTATATTAATCTCATTAATATGAATTAATAAAATTGTACATAATAGATGATTGAATCATCTAATTATTAATATTACAATGAAAAATAAGAAAACAATAGAAGAAATATAAAATATACATTTTTTATATGACAGAAACGAGACAAAAATTGGAAAAACTAATCAACGAGAAATAAGTGAGCATTCAAACATAATAGAGAATATTATTTCCTCATATTACGTTCTCTGGTCGAGAGTAAGGCGATATGTATATGTGCGTGTATATGTAATTAAATGCATGAGTGTACATATGTATATACAGGAAAAAAGATGAATGTAACAAACTTTCTGAATCAGTAGAAGTTTTTGTCTTGTCTTTGGATTGAAATACGATTTCTACTTTGGTAAAAGTACGTCTCCTGTGGTACTTGGATGTATAGTTTCACATTGCTCTTCTTTTTTCTCACTTCAATTGTTCCAATCGCATTTAACGACACTAAAGAAGATTCAATTAGAATTCGCGTTGTTGCTCAAGTAATAACACTGATTCTCTTGCTTTACTGCGAGTTCGTGTCTTTATCGAGCAGATTGTACTAATTGTCGAAAATAATCATCACCTTTTCACGTCGACGTAACAGTGTCCGTTGATGATGAATATGTTACTGCCACCGCTGATGTCGTCGTCATTGTCGACGTCATCGTTGTAGTTGTTATTGTTGTTGTCATCATTGCCGTGGTTATTGCATTGCTTAGCTGCACGCTTGACTCAGAGGTTCGTGTATTCGAATCCTTTTCCAAATATAGTTTCTTCACTATCTTATGTTCATCAGACGAGCTGGGTTTCCTTTTATGTTTTGAACTCGATGAATGGGAATGACTCGCCATTATATGGCTGTCTTTACTGGTACCAGACGATCTTTTTTCTTCATGTCTGTGACTACAATGATGATCACAGTGACATTTCCTTCTTTTTTCTGATTTTTTTTCGATGTTCTTCTCTTGTTCAGATTTTTCTACAGTAAGAGTATAATTATGTGACAATCCAGGAATATTCAGAGAGTCATCGGATATTTTACAGTCGGATGTCAACTGAGGACTTCTATGCCGATGTCGATTGTGCTTTCGTTCTCGCCTCTCATGGTCCCTTCTTTTCTTGTGTCGTTCTCTGCATTCCTTCTCATCTCTACATTTCGATTTCGAATGTATGGTAGTATGAGATTCAAATGATTTTGGCGAATGTTCCTCACTGCTGCCATTTCTGCCATTACTATGTCTGTCATTTTCAGTAGATGGAGATGTAGATGATACCAATGATGATGAAGAATATGAGGAAACACCGATTGTGGTCGTAGTTGGTGTTGTTGTCGAATTTTCACCACAGAGATTGCTACTAGTATCAGCCACAAAATCGGTTTTTTCATTCTTCGATCTTTCTTTCGCTTCATCCTCCGCCATTTCGATTAATGCTTTAACAGCATTTTCGGTTGCGCACTCCATTTTTAACGTGAATGCCAGTACAGTCTTCATCTCCAGCAAATGACAATATTTTTCAAGTTTTGCAGTATCGTCTTTGAATTTCTGTTCAGCAAGTTCGTAACTCTCTTTATGAATCTTTTCCAGCACTTCTTTTGATGCCTCCGAAACTCCATCGCGTAGTGACTGACAAACCTCTTGAACATCGGTCTTCGATTTATAAATAGCTATTTCTAATGCCTTGTCCACCACTTCAGTAGCATATGTTTTGGCAATAATTTGTCGCTGTGTCAATATTTCCTCTTCAAGAACAATCAAAGATGTATCTCCGGTTTCAGATGCATCCATCGATGGAGACAAGCCTGAACCGCTAAGGTGCCTTTTAGCATCCTTCAAGGAAGACGGACTATCGAATATGGGAGCTACTCTAGCTTCCATTATATTGGAAACATTTTCTTTGCTTGATATGTTTTTACTGCTGGATTTATCGTGGTGACTACGATGATCCAACCTGTGACTGCTATCGTATTTCTTTTTTTTATAGGAGTGACTATTATCGGAACTATAATTATGTGTATGATGGCTACTCGATTTATTATCACCACTGCGGCGATGATCCTTATGTTTTTTCTCTGATCTTTTTTCATCCTTCTTGTCGGTATTTTGTTTTTGTTCACTAGTTTCACTTTTAGACGATTTAGCGCTACCAAACGAATCTGATGATGGATTATCATTATTTTCTTCTTTGTCCTTTCGCTTAAGCGATGTATGTCTAGAATGATGTCGACTCTTACGATGTTTGCCGTGTTGATCAGATTTTTTTAAATTGCCTTGATACTCGGCCGCTCTTTCCTTTGCTTTTTCAAGAGAATCAATTGATAATTTTTGCTCCAAACGCTGCCGATTTGTATTTTCTTTCTGTTCATCGCCTATAACAACAGTTTCTAGGGATTTTTTCTCTTTAATACGATGAGCAGACTCATTCATTACGCGATTATGTCTGATGCTTGAACTATGTTGTGATTCTGGATAATACTGTTTTAGTCTAATATGCCAAGCAATGCTCGAAACAGCAGATACCGTTCTAAATTGATGAATAATATTGCGCGGTAGAAAATATATGTCATTATCGTAAAGATTTATTTTGGCGTAACGAACACCCTGTCTACGCAATTGATTCAGTTTAGCATCCTCCACCCATTGTACGCACTGTGATATCGGTGGTTCGTGCAAATCCAACTGTAGCTTCTCAACAAGTTCAGTGAAGTCACCTGCATAAAAGGCCACGACATCCTTCGTAATCCTGTTGTATTCGGACATCTGACCGCCATGAACGGCTTTCAATACACCGACTGCCGCTGTAGTCATCCTGTCCAGTCCATGGCCAACGTGATCAGCATGTGCCTTTGTACGATCTTCAAACATATATTCCCGAGCTTCACTGAGTCGTGGCAGATATTGTAAATTTCGTAACTCATTAATGCCTGTCCTGCGTCGTTTATACGGACTCTTATTTATGTCAGCCGTAGGCACTAGCTGTTCGCCCGGTCTAATCCATAAGATAGGGCCGTCATTTGATTCTTGCGGTGTGTCCATTTTAACGACGGACAGAGGACCCCAAGGCATCGTCTAGATTATATGATATAATTATAATATGAAGTAATTATAATAAATATATGTGCAATACAAAGAAGAGCAAGAATTATTAAGACAATTAACTTAATATGTTACGACGAGAATCTAACATCATGCATGATGTAATTTTTTCTTTATTTTATTCCTATAAAATTTACTTTTTAATATCAAAAATTAAAAATATATGAAACAAGTTGTGATATGCAATTTTCATATAGTGGTAGAGAATGTATTAATATTATATTATATAAATAATTTTTAAAAATTTAAATCTATCTTATAATTAATTAGTTATACTTATTACTCTTCTTTTCTTTTTTCTAATACAAAAAAATATATTTATATTTATTTATTCATTACCATTTATAATGATATACTTACCATTTTTAAAAATGGATTCTCTTCTAATTTTTGCAATAGATCTGGAAAATATCCACCGACTTCTTCGTGAACAGTACCCACAAGACTTATCTGATGCAATGGTCCATATCTAACAGTGCCATTACTATAAGCTTTACAAACTTGATCTTTATATTGAGCCATTGTAGTTGTTTCAATATCACTATTTCTACCCAATACTCCGTTTTTTACAGTCAGTGTAGGATAATTATTCGCCATGTAATCCAAAAGATCGGGTAAATATGCAGCTGCATTGTGCACTATGCCCATTACATGATGAGCGTTACCGTTTTCGTCCTCGCCAAAAACCACCTAAGACAATTTTATATAAAATTAAAATTTTTAAAGAGTGTTTGATCATAACTGCATACAAACTTTTTAAGATCTATTTCATCCTAATTTTTATTTTTATATTTTTTAAAAAATTTCTATTAAAATATATTTTAATTTAATTATATTTTTATAACTTAATTTATTATATATTATTTTTTATCTTACACTTTATTATAATCTATTTTATTATAATATGGAATTTACCTTGAAGTACTCTTGCGTTAATTCTTCTATTTGTTCTCGTGATAAATTATCAATTTCATCCTGATACATATGGACTACTGTTGCACCACCATTGGGGTATGTTTCTATATGAATAAATTTCTTGTACTTTAGGCCATCCAGCAATTCACTTTTTATTATTGGATTATTAAGCATTTTATAACTTTTCGTTTGCAAATTTAATCTTAAATTTTCATTAGATTTTGAGAAAGATAAAAGCTTGCTATTTAGTGAAGATAATACATGACGATCACGTTTGCACTGTATACCGATACTTGCTCTTTTTATCTTTTTACGTCTGTAACATTGCGAGCAATGTCGTCTATCATCCTTCGAGCGTCTTGATGACGAATAGGTTTTTGAATGCGAACTAGAGGATGAATTAATAGTGTAATCAGTAGACTTTTCTTGAGATGCTGTGGCATCAATGTTTGACGCTATTAAAAATTCATCTTCTACACATTCTGATTTTATCATTTGTTGCTCTCGTTGCAAATCTATAAAGTCCTTTTTGACTTCAGAGTCTGTTTGGAATTCTTTGTCTACAATATTCTTCTCGGCAATAGTATCTTGCTGTTCACTTGGTTCTGTTTTTGTGATGTTAATTTGTGAATCATCAATTTTCTCCGATGATAAATAAAATGGATATTCAGTGACTTTGTCTGTATGTTTAGGAACATCATTGGTGCTTTCCTCATTACATCTTGCCGTATCCATAATAACTCCAGAATTTACTGACATCATATTATTAGGAAATATAGTATCTGGACTATGAGAATGAGGACTGACAGAAACTTTCGGAGGATAGTCAGGGCTCCTTGGACTACTAATAACTTCACCGCTACTTTGCGGGCTTTCTCCCAGTTGTGGTGTGTTGTTGGAAAAATTCGCACATCTTTCTAATTTTGCTTTTGTATGTAATGCATGTATGTTTCCAGATAAGATCGCATCCTTGTTATATGTGATATCAGGCTATACAGAGAATGATTCATTAAATAATATAGAAACTAACTTTATAATTATTATAATTGTTTTGATAATATAGTATATTATATAATATAGTAGATTATATACATATAATTATATATTAGATATAATTCATATATTTTATAGAAATATTTCATAAAGTATAACATATATAAATATTTTAACTATTTAATTCTTCAATAAAGAACATGCATAATATCAACTTAATACATAAATATAAAATATATTTGAAGCGAACTGTATAATACCTACATGTATAATATGATGAATCGATTCTCTAGCAGCTTTTACTACATCATTATTGCAAAGATCTGGGCTTTCTGCATCATAGATACATGATTTTATTCAAAATGCAATATTAAACTTATTTGCAATATATTATATCAATGTTATTATTTATTGCATAATATATAGCTCTATATCTGAAAATATATTTTTTATAATCTTCAATAGATAAGATTATTTCTTTTGTAACAATAATTGTCAAATTTATTTCTTGTTGAAACAAATTAATTCATGAAAATAATATATTGTAACAACTATCACATAATCATTATTATCACAAAAATGATTATATATATCTGTATCTGTATCTGTATCTAGGTTTATACAGCCAACTGCCGTATACTCATAAATTAACAATCTTAATAGAACTGTCAGAAGACGACCAGTGTCTACCAGTGTATATCTATATATTCATCCTTTAAGAGAAGTGCTAAATATCTCTTCTTTTAATTAGGATTTAATAGTTGTTTTACAAATGATGGAGAGCTAGTTCATCACCGCCTAAATCCTTAACATGGAAGATCAATGTGCTTTTCTTAATCAAGTTCTTCATCTTTGGCCTACAAGGCAAAGAAAGCCCTATCATTAACTACCACTGGCATAATCTTCAAAATTCTAAAAACTCACACTATTCCAATATGATTTGCATGGTAAAAAAGAAAGAATGATATTCGAAAGAATATGAAAGAATATATAAAAATATGAAAGAATATATTTGATCATAAGAGTCGAAGAAAGATCAAAGTTAAGAATCTTCTGATTGCCAAACAAGCGCTCTCATCTGTAGACTATTCTTTCTTATATATATATATACATATCTTTTTTTAATTTTTATATTGATTTTATATATCAGAGATATAAATTGCTTTTTTATACATTAACTGTGATATTTATGAATCAATATCTTTAGTATTGGTTCTTATATATACTATTTTTATGTTTTAAGATCTTCATCTTTTGTGTTTTGAGAGAATCTTAAGTAACATACTATGTATATCAATTAGTGGCATAACATGTACAAATAATTAAAACAAACAGAAATGATTCAAGTAGTATTGTATAAATATTAATATTATATTCTGAAATAACTTTTAAATAATAATGTAAATAAATATTATAATTTTAAATCAGTCACTTTTAATATTAATAAATTATTAATTATATTGATTCACATTAATATACAAAATTTGATAGGAAATTGTATAACAGCTAAAGATATTTTCCTATTATCAGCAAGAGATTTCAAATGTAATGTATTTAAGAAAGATTCTATTTTGTATCATAGAGAATTTTATATCGCAATAAATGACATAAAACAATATTACCGTCTGGTTTTCCTGGAAGACTAGCAATGCTGTCGGGATCAGTCCTTTGATGAGACATGGTGCGCCGTTGAAAAGACGGCTGCTGCGTTTCGTTGTCGGGATCACGAGTAACCTGTTCTTCCACATTACCAAACGAGCATGCGGGGTCCGAATTCTTCCGTAACGCGTGCCCTTCCGTGTTCGCGTCAGACGGTGACGCTGCAGGGATACCTGTGGGCGTCCTGGGCAAATTATGCGCGGGAGTGTTCGCACAATCGGCTGTCCTTTCGACAACGGTGTGCTGTGTCGTTTCAAATAATGTCGTGCACCTTGTTTCTTTCCTGGCTGACTCGGTCGTTCGCTGAATCGTATTATTTACATCGCATCCTACGTTTGACACGATACCCGCACCGTTCTCGGATGCCATCTTAATTCCATGAGCAACATCCCGGAGGCAGCGATACTACGACATCGTTGATTGGTGGTTGTGTTTGCCGGTCATAATGCGCGCCGAACGTCATTCGTGCACATTAACGCCACTGAGAGGGGACCGCACCAGTAAACGAGGCGCTTCTATTCATCTGAAAGACATTTTTATCCGCCAGAATCTTCAATCTTTAAATTTTGTTTTTCTGTAAAATTTTGATTTCTACCGTATGCTCGATTGACGATACATGAAATTAATATCTGCAATATTTAAGAGATGAAAGCTAGATATCATTCACATATCGATGAAATGATGATGCTGAATAAACTTGAATTGCTTTCATTCGATATCTTTTCCTTGTTTTGAAGGAATAAATTGATATAGAATACATTTTTTCAAATATTCATTTGATATTTTTGATGAATATTAGAGATGTCTATGAATATCTATCTTAAACAATTCATAGATATCCAAATAGCTCTACATATCTGTAATATCTATAATACATATGAAATTATACAAATACCTATATCTAATGTTATCAATATCAATTAAACATCTATATCTGGATGTCTTTAGATGTCCCTTGTACATATCTGGATGTTTTTAGATGTCCCTTGTACATATATTGATATTTATTACATATATGAATATTCATAAGAATCAGATATGAAAAATGATTTAAAACAAATAAGTTTTGTTTAATTATATAAATCTTTTTATTTAATTATTATGTGAAGTGAAATGTGTGTGTGTGTGTGTGTGTGTACGCATACTATATTTACTTATTAATGAAATAAAATTTTGAAAACTTAATAACTTTATAGCATCCAGTTATTGTTATTATTAAAATAATAAAACATCACATTCTTTTATTTTCTGGTATTTATATGTTTGTATTTTATGAGAAATTTAGATACGTAAAAATTATGCTATGCTGAATTATTTTGCCGTTATTTTTTATTGTTCTGACCGATTCCCTATATTGAATGTTAATATAGATTTAACTTGTCAAAATTTTAATAAGTTCCAAATGAATCTGATTCAGGTTCATTCACCCATTCATTCAAAGATATTAGTGAAGATTTGTAAACAATGGCATGAACTATTCGAATGCATATTTCCAATTATATGTGTTATAATAGCATAGAAAATTCACTTTTCAAAAATTATGTATAGCTTCTATCGTTAAATATAGACGAAAGAACTAGTTTAACAGGAAAATCTCCAATAATTCTAGTTCGCACGAAACTGATATTGCTGGATTCATACTGCGTCCGATGTATGACGCTATTCAATAAGAGAGTTCGTTCCTGAGGAAATATCTTTATAAATATCTAGATATATGCTCTGGTAAATATATTCTCTTATTGGATACCGGGTATAAGATAATCGCAGTATGAATCCGACAATATTGATGCTATGATTAATTAATGCTGAATGTTAAAGTGCAGATTTTATCAATATTATGGTTATGTCCTTTTAAATATCTAATTAATGCGCTTGTCAAAAGAGAGCACTGCTAATTATTGATTGTCCATCCATTGTATACTTTTCTTATAGTAAAGGCCATAACGATTACAACTTATAGTAATGTAATCAGTATAATGTAGTATTTAGTGATTCGATGTCAGGCACGCGGTGAACTTCATAGCCGGCTCGCAAATTCTAAGAGAGGCGTATGTAATTTGCTGTCGCTCAAAATAGATTCAGTGAGAACAAAATGCTGCTACATCGAGTGACGTCTCTGTTTCATAGTGCCACTTTACTTGATAAGAAAGCAAATGTAGCGTCAAAGTTGTTCAGATCGACGATAACCACGCCATCCGGAGCAATTTTGCCCGAACCGAAGAGGACCCCTTTCAGCTTCTTGGGTGTTGTCAGTAGCGTTGTGTTTGGCCTTCTACTCGGCGCGACGATTAGCAAGAATATAGCTAACTTTTTGGAAGAAAATGATCTTTTCGTTCCTGCTGATGACGATGACGACGATGATGATGATTAGTGGAATGACTAGCATTTCATTTCAATGTGATTATTGAAAGTATGCAATTGTTAGAAGTGTTCGTAAATGCTAAAGGTAATTTCTCATTGCATCTGCATTTCTTGGGTAATTAATTTACAAAATCATTAAGTTTAGAAAGAAATTATTGTCTGGTCATTTAAGTTTAGAATATATACACATGAATTTAAATATAATAAGTGATAAAAGAAAGAATAATTAATAATTAAGTAATATAGTTTGACTTTTTCTAAAATTATCACACATCTGTAAATATTAAAAAGTTAAAAAAATAGATAAAAGTTGTGAATAATCATTGTACTTATATAATATAAATGTATAATTTTGAAGCAACCTTATATCAGAATATTACTAAAATTTTTATGTAATAATTTTATGTATAAAATATCTTTATATAAATATAAAATTATATTGTTGTTACTAATTTATTTTCAGAAATTTGATATCATAGTGACATAAGAGCAACTGCATGATGTCAAATAACAAGGGACAGGACTCTCTTTACTTATGCAATTTAGGTATTTTATTTATGATGTATATTCTAATGCCTGAGATTATGTAAAGTATCATAGAAATATTTTATTTATACAATTGTTGAAAGTAGTTTTACAAAAAATCTATATATTATAAATTTATATATATATATATATATATATATATATATATATGTATTATATCTATAAATAAATTGAATTGTGTGTTAAATACAATGTAATACAAATATGCTCATTATATGGCATCTGTACAATCGGATGGCATTACAATGTCAGATGTGCATGTGATTATATTTACATGTACCTTTTTCTCAGTCTTTAATTAATATTCATAAATTTTCAAACGTGATTTCTAATTTAGAATTGATATTTTAATACATACTGAAAACGAATTTAAGAAATTCAAAGAGAAAATTCTACTTTAATTTTTTCAAGACTATACACAATACAAAAGGAGTTCAGCTATCTTCTTTTTTTTACAGAAAAATGTACATTTTTATAAAAAGAGAAATCCTTTTCAATATTACAATACAGCTTTATATCACAATTTATCGAACAGCTTTCAAAAATGTAGACAATCATTAGAAATACAAAGTTACAGAAAACATAAGTAGATACGCAGTTCAGTCTGTATATGATAATTTATAAATATATGTGCATAAATAAAATCAACTTCATTGAATAAATAAAACGCGGATTAATACAATTAAAGCAGATAAAGTTTTTTCTTATTATAAAAGAAACACAAGAATCTAGTTGAATTATAAAATGTAAATATAATAAAAAAACTTTCATTCTTTTTGATCCATCTAAATTGAAAAACGAGAATAAATTGGAGAGATGCCTATAAGTACTATAAAAATATGAAGAAAAAATTAAATTATATATTATGACACGTGCTTAAGAAAATAACCTGTGAAGAATATTTAGTAAGTCGAATGCTAAGTAAATGCGAAACTGTAATGTTTGCAAATTAGATTCATTGTTATTTGATAAATGATTATAGTTTTCTGATCATACAAGTAAAAAATGTATAGATGAGATTATTGTGAGAGATTGATTTTTGTTTGATCGATTTGATCGATGCAAAATATGAATAAATATCAAGTAATAAAATCGCGTTGTGACAAATTTATGTGAGTGTTGCGCTTGTTTTTATTCTGCCTGCGTATAAAACTATTTTAAACAATAAGCATAATGAAAATCACGATTCAATCTTACTGTGGCGGCCTTTTATGTAAACCCCAACCATGAAAGCATTTCATGAATCGCCTGGATTCTTTACCTTTGGCAGTCAAAAATAACTTACGGGGTTTTTCAGGTTGCTTTACACGTAGATGTTGAATATATACCTATAAAATAAAATAAAATAATTCTTTTAAACAGAATCAATTCATTATAATAATATTCTATTATAAAATAAATAATAGAATTCACCTGTGCTGATTTATAAGCCAATTTGATTTCAACTTCTGAACAACGAGTACCTAGCCAGAGAAATACTTGCTCTCCATTATCAAGAATCATTATATCATCATCTGCCAAATCATCCTGTTAAAAAATTAACACTTATTCATTTATCATTAAAAAATAAAAATACTTTGATAATAATAAATATGAAATATATAAAATATATAAATATAAATATAAATATATAAATACTAAAAATTGATAATATCAAAATCATACTTGGCAAAAATCGGTACACTTTTCGCTAATTGTGAAATATCCTTTTTCGTTGGAACATCTGAATAGTCTTGTGTAATTCATGTATTCTGCATCAGTATCGTATGGTTTCTTCCCTCCAAGCGCCACCCAGAAGAAATTATCTGGTTCTTCGCCTTCATTCAATACTTGCAAACTTATCCACGGCTAAAATTTTTTGATATATTTGTTGATTAACTATATAATGATATATAATATTGATTTTGAAATAGATTTATTTATAATTTAAAAATCAGATTTTTAAATACTTTTCTAAAGTATATAAAAATTTGTATCAAAAAATTTGTAACTTACATTATTGAATATTGCTTCTGCAATTTCCTCGATTAAACGAGCATCTTCAGGATCGGATTTTGAACCAATCCATGCATACACAATACCGGTTCCGTCATCGTTATTAAATGGCACATTTAAAAGATAACTATAAATTATAAAAATTTTTAAAAATAAACTATAAAAAATAAATTAGTTGAAAAATATCTTAGATAAAAACATGCATATTCACATATCTTACCAGAAAGCAGAATTCAATAACGTCGAATCTGCTGGTATCTGAATAAGCCGAGTACATAAAGCACTGCCATTACTGCGCAGATGATAAAATTCCACTTTGTTGCTGCCTGGAGTCTTCGGTTGCTTACGTTTGCCTTGATGAATGATAAATTTTCGTTTAAAGTAACTCATGAATTTAAGATTTTCTTGCTGCTGGTGCGTCCTTACAACTTCCAGATTCTCACCAAATAACGATTTAAATTTCTTTTGTAAACTGAAAATTCATATAAGATCAAGTACATGATTCATATCTTGTAATAATCATAAATATTATAATAATTGTAAATATGTATATTTATAATACATTTTTATACCTAAAGGTAAATGTAAGCCATCCCATATTTCCCGCATCTCTGCCTTGCCAAAAGTACACTGTACATTGATAATCATCTTCGTATTGCTCTTCACCGTCTTCGTTTTCCGTTATATCTAGTGGCTAATTAAAAAAAAAAGAATAATAATTTATTGTAAGTTTATAGGTTTAGATTAATAATTAAAATAAAATGATATGTCTACATACCATCCAGTATCGACATAAGAAAACGTAACAATCGGCACTATAAAAATGTCCTAATTCTTCTTCCGGCAAACGTACGAATTTCTTGCCCTCCAATACTAATGCTTCCATTCCTTCCAAATCATCGTTCCACTCCGACATGAGTTGATGTGCTTCGATAGCAGACATCAATGGTTGTCGTGGCATAAATAAAGCAGCCAAATCCGCCTAATTGCAATAAATAGAAATAAATAAATAAAATTTCAATAAATGTGATATGATATAATAAAAATACAATTTCTACAGAATATACCTTCGTTTCTTGCTGCTTAGCCCATTTCGTAAGATCTGCTCCAGTTTTAGCGACCGATTCTGCTGTTCTAGTAAAGTCCACGGCGATTACTTCATCCCATCCAGTAAATTTAGATTTAAAAATCTGCAGAAAATATAAAAAAAATTATATTCGAAACAAAAAGAAAATTCTAAATTTGACAATTTTATATTTATACCTGTGATTCAGTACCCTCTTGCAACCTCGTTACAAGAGCATATTCCGGTCTTTCTATCATATTAAATAACTCTTGAGATAGCTTCACAGCAGCAGCGCGTACCAGTCGCGTTGACTTCTTTCCAAACCTGTAATTGCGATTACAGGCACAATATAGATCAGATTAATTCAAATTTATTTCCCATACTTACCAAACGTATACATCCAAATAACAATCTAATATATATACATTGCGATTGTTCAGCAAAGTATTAGTTAATTTTCCATGAGGAACCTCCACTTGCGGTAGTTCCAAATAGCCCATTCCAAGTTGGACTTGATATAATCTAGGCACTAGAGGTATGAAATTTGGATCCACGTGTTCCTATTATCCAAGAATAAAATTATTACAACTATAAAATTAAAGAAAAATAATCATTATCTATGCTAGAACAAAATTAATTCAATAAAATTTTCAACTTATAACTCTTAATTTCTCACACTATAAAAAGAGTCTTAGAAAACTTGATAAACTTATTAACATTGTAAAAATTTACAATAATTTGCAGATTTTTTCGTTCATGTCCTTCCACATCCAAATGCAGGAAGAAATCTTCTGTCTCAGTATTCATGACTTCTGTTATAATCTCGGCCTTATTTTTGCGTTCATTTTTGTTAATTTTCTCAGCCATTAATCGTGCCTTCGACTTCAGTGTGCTTTTCGCTTTCTTTCCATACCACATAAAAATCTTGTTTCCTGTATCGAGAACGAATACATAATTTGGATCCAGAGATTCGATACACACAGGAACTGGTTCCAGATGTATTGAAGCTCCCGCTGCGTGTACTCGGTATAGACGAGTAATCGCTGGCTAAAGAAGAAACCATAAATATAATTGATGAATACAATGAATACAACTATGAATGTAACTTATCATTTAATAATTTGAATTGTCGAAAAATTTGATTATAATATAAGAAAAACTTAAATATTTACCGTATCTTCTACTGTATAAAAACCGGATGATGTACGACCGCCCTCAATGTAAGTGATACCTGAATCGAATAACATCAGAAATTCATCCGACTCATCCCCTTGTTCTTCTCTGATTGTTCGACATTGCGCACCTAAGTAATTCCTTAAATTTACAGCATGAATTGCTGCACAGGCACGTTTATCCAACTATACACAATTTGCACAGATTAGTTATGCACAATTGTGAAATAATAATCTTTTTTTACTGTTCATATCGAAAATGTACGTACTGTTGCCTTTTCGCCAATCCAGAAATAGATCGCCCAGGTCAACGATCCGCCTTCATCTATTCCAGTTTTCAGTATGATGTAACAATCGCCTTCGTAAAATTTGCCATGTGCCACTTCTTCGATCTCATTCGGCAGGAAATTCTCTATCTCCCATACTGACAAGCCGGGTATTTGACCAGCGTCCTCGTCAAAAAATTCCGAATAATCTAATGGTGGCTTCTCTAAAGCTTCATCCCATCGCTTGGGCCTAAAGATTAATTATTAATTGCAATTTTATATTAATAAAGAAAATTCACGTTGAAAAATTCGTTACAATAACATAGGAAATTTTATAAATTAAAAAATAATTATAATTTTATTAATTAAAACGTACTTCAAAGATTCTGCTTTCGATTCTTCGCATTCCTTATCTTTATTTTTTTCTTTTGCTATATCTTTCATACCCTGGAAACAATGCAATTGTTAATTTAGCTACACAAAAACATTATATTTTATGATTAATAAATTAATAGTATACCTTAAGTATTTTGGCCTGATCTTGATCTGCCTCTTGATCCTGATCTCTCCTTCTTCTCAATCTCATTTTACGTGCGATTGGATCTTTGCTATCTACAATTAGAAACATATTTTTATATAAAAGCATCAAATTTCTTCAGTTTATTTAATGACTATAATACATACTAGCAGTTTGAACTGGAATTGGTACATTAGCACCAGCAAGACACAACTGATGTTGCAATGAGAAATCGATATTATAAAATTCAATGCCTGATCCCCTTTGTACTTCCGTCGGTTTTGGTGGCATTACTAAATTCGGATTATCTCGCAAGTCTAACTGTTCTAAATCAGTTAAAAGATGAATGGCATCCGGTACAGTGATCAATCGATTAGATGTTAATATTAATTGCTTCAATGCACCACATCTAAAATAATTTCTTTTTAGTATTACATCAAAGAGAATGCCTTTTAATTTTTTTTCCGATAAATCGGAATTAAGAAAGTAATAAAAGAAAATTCTTACCTACATAGTCCCTCTGGTATCATTTCCAAATGATTATTAGCGGCAGAGAAAACCTGTAACGATGATAATTTACCAATTCCGGATGGTATGCCCTCAAAATCCAATTCGTTATCATTTAAATATAGTCTTCTTAATGTAGAAATTTTACACACAGAAGCTGGTATTGCACTTAACTTGTTTCGTGATACATTTAAAATCTCCAATTTTGTCCATAATTCTTGAAATAATACATTTGTTAATCTATTTCATTATCTAAGATTCATTAAATAATTATAGCAATGTATTTACCGATTGCTGTTGACAATTCAGTTATCTGATTGTTACTAAGATTTAAACGACGCAAGTTCGATAAAGAATACAGTGCGTCAGGTACTCGAGGTAAATTGTTCTGTGATAAATCAAGCTCTTGCAAATTCGTTAAGGTTTCTAGGCTAGATGGTATGTTATTCAACGTTCGTTGTGTATCTCGCATTTGCAATGTCGTTAAATTCATCAATGATGGCAGTTGTCTAATACAATACAAAATAAATAATTGTTATTGGTAAAAAGATTTTAATTTTTAAATATAAAATTTTAAAATTAACATAATCAATATTTTTCCTACCTTAATTGAAAATGACCCAAAGGATTATGATTTAGATTTAAAGTTTGTAGATTAGCCAAGCGTCGAGTCTGTGGTGGCACTGTTTCTAATTTATTGTGACTGAGATCCAAAAACAATAAATCTGTTAAGTGGATAAACAATGTATTTGGTATAGTTTCGATACTGAAACAATAAAAATAAAAATAGATATCAAAGATGTCACAATATTTTTCTACAGTTAATCATAATCTTCATAATCTAATCAATTAATCATAAGTTATATTTACAATACGTACTGATTATGACTTAAGTTAAGATTAAGCAAGGAACGTGCTCTCTCTAGACCTTCAGGTACTTCCTTCAAATTATTATGACTTAGGTCTAAAGTTGTTAGTTCCTCTAAGTGAAACAATTCTGCTGGAATACCGCTGGATTTGATATTATTATGTCTTATATTCAGTGTTCTGAGACATCCTAATTCTGTCAATTCTCCATACAAACGTTCTAATTTATTTTTGACTAATGATAAATGTTCCTGATAGATAATTAAAATATTATATTAATATGAAATATATAATTACTTTTAGCATTTATATGATATTATAAATATTCCTAGAAAGTAAGTTCATGATAAATCATGATACATTCTTATTAAATAATTTCAAACATGCTATTACCAATTTCAACAATTTGCCCATTTCTTCTGGAATCTCTGCTAGATTTGTTTTGTCTAATTTCAACCATTGTATTCCAGTCATAAGACGCATAGATTCAGGAAATTTGCCATCCTGTAAATATTAGGATTCTCTTTACCATAGCTAAGTTTCTTGTTTTATATAATCCATAATATATAATTTATACAATCAATTTTAAATATTATTAATCCTGTGGATCAAACTCTGGAATACTGTTTGACAGTTTGATTTTGTTTAGCTATATATCAGGAATTTTTATCATTCATATCAAGATAAAACTACATCACGTCTCACACTTGCTCTTTAGCGCATTTATTACTAAGCATAAAACAAAGCAAAAAATAGATATTATAAAACAATGTAACAACAATGATTTCAATCGAGGATCTAATTGGACACCCAATTGGACAGTAATTAATCAATAGTTAAAGTTAACCTTGCCGTGTCTCCTCTTCCAAGTACTTACACCGAAGTCATTACTGCTGAAATCCACACCTCGCACGAACGGTAATACCCCGGTATTTGCCATTGCATTCAGCGATCGCCACGTAACGACAATGTGCCAATTCCCAAACACAAAGAAAATACAATAGTCTCACTAATCACCGATGTCGCAGACGCGGCGCACCGCGTCCATTTGGTCTGGCTATGTGTATCGCCGTATGATCTTATCATGCCATGTAGCGTACGATAATCATTTCGCTTTAACTGATGCACCTCGCCTGTGTACTCCGCCGTTGGATTACTGAGCATTGGCACAACGGATGGCTTAGTGCTCGAAGCATGTTTTCAAACATCTATCTTTGTAAATTTGGCCGTGCATATTGCGTGCCTTGTGCAACAGGCATCTCGAATTCCTCCGAGCGATCACAAATAAACGCGGATGCAAATGAAAACATTGAATGCGTACCGCATTAGGACCTAGAGGGATTGTTGAGCCTGTATTTCGATCGATTGATGTTATTCCAGCTCATGAGTAATAAAAAAAAATGAGATCTCGGTCAGTTATCTGAATTTAGCTTTTTTCTCTTCAGGTGTTTGATAAGAGCATTCTAGGATAAATTTGAATAAGGCGGAAATTCCGCTTGAGTCACAAAACGAATTTGCAAATCACCTGTCTTTTCTGCGACAATTCATGTACATAATGCATTTAAAATTAAATTTGCTTGATTATTTTTTTATATTTATTTACTCTAGCTATTATATATTGTTAAGATATCTCTACTTAATGAAATATCGTTATATGTATCAAGGATAAAATTAAAATAATGAGGAATTTGAATTATTTTAAATATAAATGTACATAAAATTGTATCTAATTAGTAAATCGCATCTAAATCGCTTAATGTGAATTTTCCGCGGAAGTGAAATTCGTGACTATTACGCAGGAAGACACGTGTTCTTATTACTATTCCAAGCAAGTGTTCTCAAACAGCTAATTTTGATCAAGTTTATTCATTTATTTATAGATGAGTGACAAAAATTACTTATGCATATGAATATGTAAATGAATATGAATGAATCAAATAAATGAACAATAAATATGCCACATTTAAATATATATATATATATTAAATTGATGATCAATATCTAATTCATGTTACATATTTTCTATCAAGATATTTGCTAAGCAAGAGTTTGAGCACACTTGCTTGTGTTATGTAACTCGTAGGCCTCGATATCGCGAATATCTCGCGATTCGCGCGAGTTTTCCCCTCCATTCGACCGTGCGAGAAAAATCTGACGCGATGAGGTTCATTCTTGACGTGCGCGGGGAATGGCAGGATGGGCAGCCGTATGCAGAACGTCTTCTCGATCCACAGGTACGAATTTTTTCGCTTTATTTACTCGGCCCGATTAGTAGTTTTATATTGCGCGCTATAGTAAATTTGAATCACGTTGTCAATCGGAGTATCTCCGTCATTGCATATGCAAGGGAAAAAGAGAAGGAGAGAGAAAGAGTAAGAGAGAGAAAGAGCGAGAGGAAAAGAGCACCACGCTAAACGTGTCGTACTCGACGCCGTGAATCCGAACCTCGATTTCATTCTTGGAACATCCAGACTATACGGTCTATCTGAATAGTGTAACAATTTTACATTCATATTCGTTTACATGGCTTCAGTTGAAGAATTGGATCAAGTTGATAGCGGCATGGGTAGTAGCGACGTACACTCCCCCGAGATGAAATCGCTTCTTCCGGATGACGATGACGACGATGAGGAGGTACGAGAGATAAATATGCTGAACTCCATGGAAAATCTGCGTTACATATTTACATTTGCAAAATATCAAAATGTTTTATTTAGAACAATGTGAAATATATCTTCAAGCTTGCGCATAATTCCTGATCCATTCAGATGCATAATCGCAAAAATTAATGCTATCGCAAAAAGCATGCTTTAGCTTGCCGGTACGAGTAACGAATTCTGATATGTTGAATATACAATATTCAACATATGATATATAAATATATATAAAATGTATCTTTCTTCAATATCTAAATTTGTGGAGGTTATGTTAATTCTATTGAAATTTGTTTAACTGAATATAAATAGAAATATTGTCCGTATTTAGGATGAGTGCTTATCTGAAAGATTAATAGGGTTGACCGAAATGTTTCCCGAACCAGTACGCAATTTTGGATATAATGTTGGAACCTGTTTATGCACCTGTGTCAGAGGTAATCTTATTCTTTACCTTTTAAATACATGTATATCTTATGAGAACACAAAATCAAAAACATTTGTCAGGAAAATATATACTATATCATTCTCATAAATTTCTTTTCAGGTTTATATGCGTATTCATGTTCAGCCACATGGTTGATTTTTAGCTCATCCACAATTCTCTTTGCACCAATTATCTTTGAGATGGAGCGTGCACAAATGGAAGACATGCAACGTATACAACAGAAACAAGTTCTTTTAGGTCCTAATACAGCTTTGTCCGGTGTTAATACTCCGGGTCTTCCAATGGCACCTCCTGTTCAACGATAGACCATATATATTATTATTTTACATATATGTGTGCTTGCACACATACACATACACACCGACACACATACAGAACATAGCATGCATGCACA
Source organism: Eciton burchellii (assembly GCA_020341155.1). Taxonomy (NCBI): domain Eukaryota; kingdom Metazoa; phylum Arthropoda; class Insecta; order Hymenoptera; family Formicidae; genus Eciton; species Eciton burchellii. The sequence continues at coordinate 575,533 of JAHMML010000064.1, forward strand.
TAAGAATAAACAAAAAAAATGTCCAACTAAACAAAAAATAAATTGGGTCTGTCGCTCAATTATTTATTAGTATCTTGTTCAAGATTTTACATAAACTGCAATTGTGGTAAATGACTTTTATCAGATGAGAATTTGCATAAATTGAATGTATATACAATGATTTGTCTAAACCACAATTACTCTCTTGAGTTATGTAAAATGAAAAATTCAGTACGTATGTACAGTATGTATCGATTTATTTCATTCCTTTCTGTCTTTATATTCATGTATACAAAAATTATTGTTCCCTGATCATTTTTATCGAAATGTGCTGTGGTGTCATAAGGCATTTTGTTGTTTTAATGCGCAGAATATATTGTTGAAAGCATGATGATTGTTGATAAAAAAGCAAACTTTCATATTTTCCGCGCTATGAATAAACAACTAAAAAAAATTGAGTATGCAATTATTTATGATACTCGTCACACAATATCTGTTGCCAAAAATGATTGAATAACATATCGTGTGTATTGTCATCTTTAGTGTATTTCACCTGTTATATTGTAATTTCGATAAAATAAATAAAAGCATAGTGAAGTCATATTTTTAACATTGTTACATAGTATTTGATTTTTTGTATTCGACGTTTCCATGATATTGCCAAGGGATGAACATGACAAATCACATGAAAAAATATTAATGTATTATTATTATTATCATCATATGTATATAATAATCTTAAAATTTTTTAAATCTTTAAAATTTTTCATTTATATTTATCCATGTAAAAAAAATTTATTACAATTATTAAATAGCGATGATATATATAAATCGATTTATATATAAATTTTATATATGTATAATTTCGCGTATGAATGTATATAAATCAACGTACGCGTCACGTCTAGTATCATGCTTCTTTGTATGTATGTAGCGTGCATTCATTTTCAATGAAACGTATCAGTAAAGATGAATCAAGCAAACGTTGAGAAACTGGTATCTAAGTTGAAATACAATGTTAAACCACGTCGCAAACTTCGAAATTTGGACGGCCCAGAGGGGCGATTACGTAAAATACAAAAAACTGTAACTGCTTTGATAAAGTACGAACGAATTGAATTAAATTACCCAAGGGCCGACGAGTCTAGAGGTTATGCTGAACGGGTATGTGTATCATCAAGCATTATCATTAATAATTTTCGATTTCGAATATGATTTTTATTCAGTAATGTCACAATGTTTATATTTTGTGTTTTCAATAACAATAAGATTTTTATGATCTTTTCCCTTACAGTTGATACATGAGGCAATACGTAATGGACCCATGCACAAGGAGACAATGGAAATGGCTAATTACTGGATAAAGGAGAAGCAACTAGTACATAAATTGTTTAAAGTTCTTGTGCCAAGATATCAGAATTACAACATTTCATTTACAAAACTTTACAAGGCACCAAGTATATATCCTGTTAGCTATTATGACAGAGCAGTTTTAGAACTCCGAGGTAGAGAATATAAATTTCTTTAGAAAATTTTTTAAGAAACACTATAAAACTCTTATTTATTCATGTGATTGTTGATCCTCAGGTAACATATATCCAAGCTTACAACAAGATAATAAGCTTGAACAATATCAACTTCACAATTTATTGCTCGATGCAGCAAAAAGAGAATATCGAATGGAAAAATATAAGGAAATTGCAAATAATATAAAGCAATAAAATAAGAAAGCACAGGCTTTATTTGATGCTTTTGATTATAATATCTTAGTTGTTTAAGATTTTATTATTAAAAGAAAAATATAATAATAAAATTTCGTTGTTGAATAGTGGTTTTTTTTATTTTGCTTGCATAAAAGAACTCAATGGATAATGTTCCTTAAACTCTTCCAGATGTTTTTCCATTAGGTTCATTTGTTTTCTGAAACGAGTGAGATTAAAAATTATTATATGCAATACTGAACAAAATATTAGCAATTATGTATATGTCAATATACTTGATGTGACCAGGCATATCCTTATAGACATCCGTAAACAACTCTTTCCAATATGGTTTGGATTTCTTCTCCGCTTCTGAGAAAGCAGAAAGGATTTCCTTCTTTGTCAAATCTATCAATTGTTGCTCCTTGTTATTACACCATAATCCAAGCGACTCCAAATATAAACGAAATCTAGTGAGTGGTGTTTGATTCTTCCATACAGTGATCTCGTCGACTGATCGGTAGGCTGTAGAATCATCCGACGTACTGTGATGTCCAAGTCTGCGAGTTCGTTTGCGATTTATTAATCATAAAAAGATATTGTTGAAAAAATAATATAAACAAGTACAGGATCTTAAAAAATCAGTAGAGAAAATATTTGCAGACCTATAAGTCATAGCTTCGATCAAAACTGGTTTCTTATGTTTTATGCAGAAATCTCTGGCACTTTTTGTGACGTAGTATGTCGCGAGTATGTCGTTACCATCTACTCTGATTGTGTCGATCCCATAAGCTGGACCTTTGGCAGCAATTCCATCACTTTTAAATTGCTCGAAGATCGGTGTAGAGATGGCATATCCATTATTTCGACTGATCAGAATATCCTTGTTATATGAACGTATCATAAAATATAATCGGAAAATAGCTAAAGAATTACCAGAGGAAAATGATGGGACATGATAAAGTAGCTGCGAAATTGAAAGCCGCATGAGCATCCCCTTCACTTGCCGCACCATCACCGAAGTAACAAACTATGCATGCATCTTTCTTGTCCAGTTTAAAGGCATATGCAGCTCCTACAGCTATGAGAGAAATGATTTTAAGCCTCTGGACATTTTTATATTGCTTATATATGATATTCAAATGAAGTATTGTATTATTTCATACATTTACAGATATTAATAATAAACACACATTTTGTGAAACATCAAATATATAGATATGCATAACAAAATACACTACCTTGTGGCAGTTGAGTTGTCAATGGAGATGATATGGTGACATAATTCAATTCTTTGGAGCCATAATGTACCGGCATTTGTCTACCCTTTCCATCATCTTCGCAGTTGCCATAACACTGATCCATAAATTTTTGTAACGGGTATCCACGATGCAACAAGACTCCTGTCATATCGAATATCACCTATTTTAGATATATATATATATATACACACACACACACACAAATGGATAATTATGTCGATTTCATACCAGTTTCACGGTATTGCGCATAAATCATGTCCTCTAGAGTTAAAGCGGCAGCAGAACCAATCTGTACAGCTTCCTCGCCTGTGTTCGTTATGTAGAATGAGATACGACCTTGCCGCTGTGACTCGTACAGTATCTTGTCCATCAGGCTCAAGGTCACCATGTTGCGGTACATTTTCAACAGATGCACATTATCTAGCTTCTCAATGCACAAGAGGATATATTTATTTTCTTTTATTCTAACACTCCAATTTTTACTTCAATCTAGAATATTGTCAATGATTATATTTGTTAATAGCAAATGCAAATTTATTTCTCTTTAAAGTTTTATTTTTTATTTAGTTTTATTTTTATGAAATTTTTATTTTTATCATGAAGCAAATATAAGCATGAGATCAAAATTAGAATTGTTGGAAGATTATGATTTCTATTATCAATATTTCTATTATCAAATTATCAATACTTAACAATATTGTTACACTATAATGCCGTAAAATAATTATCATTAATAAATAATTTTTAAATTATTAGATTATTTTTAAAATTATAAACCAAGTAAAATTTAATATATCCCTTCTAAATATCTATAGAAAAGCTTTTTATGAATTGATGTTAAAAGAATTATTTTAAAAATAACATTAAATAACAGTTAATTAAAGACTGAAGATCTAATCTATATGTGAAAATATCTCAAATAAAATATTTTAATTAGGATATAAATTTGAATGTAAATCTGGATTATATATATTTATAAAAATCAAACCTTTTCACCCTCAGGCAATATAGCTTTTCCTGAAGGCTCCAAAATTCTATATGTTGGAATAATTCCATAACTATTTTCATTAAGAAACTGGATGGTATTGCTGAAAGAGCCATTAATACCTAAGAATTGCCGTTCTTTCGTCTCACTACTATAGTATTTTATCTAAAATAATAATAAAATAATACTTTATTTAAAAAAACAATTTATTACAATATATTAAATAATAATCACAAAGTTAAATAAAATATAGCAATATGTTAATGTAACATTTTTAGCATACGACATTGATGAACAATTATATAATTTTTTATTTTAACAATTATATAAATTTATTATATGCATCTATATATTACGAATATGATAATAAGTTTTAGTATAATATTAAAAAAATAAAATAACAAACGTTAAACAAGTTGTTATTTATGTATACTATATGAATACCTGAAGTAGAATATGTTGAATCCGCGGAATTCTCTGCAGTAAGTTTTTTGTAATCATTTTAAATTAAAAACAACTTAGTAACAAAGAAATTACACATTAAATAATATTATATAAGATACGATTTTTTTAATAATTATTCGGTATGTGTAATAAAACTTGATAAGTCACTGATAACATGGGTATACGCATGCGCAAATGTGAGCTATGTTTATGTAATACAGTATGTCAATAGTGCAACTCACTGTTGGCGCTTTTAATATCAATAAAATTGAATTGCACATGCGCCTGCTAAGTAGATAACGAATCATCGTACTGATATTCGGACATCTTTTCTACATTCTTCATAGTATTCTCTAAATTTAAATATCTAAATGGTTAAAATTAGTGCTAAGAGATAACTTGTATAAAAATGAATTTGAAGCTTATATAATTTTGATAGATCGATTTTAATGTAATGTAATTGATATTAAAGAAAGTGTAGAAATATTTAGTATTCAATGAATTTCGAATAGTAATTATTAAAAGAAATTGAGACAACCAAGAATGAAGAGTTATTCTTTTTTCGGACAATAATTAATCATATTGTAGATGTTGCTTCCTAGAAAGTAAAAAGATATATAGAAATATAGAAATATATAGAAGATATAAAAAAGAGAATATTTCTTTCAATAATTATTATTCACTGAACACTGAACATTTTTTCTGCGTACTTTCCTTTTTACTAATTATATTACTAATTATATTACTAATTATATTACATCAATTATAATTATATTAAGTTCCAAATCCATTTTTGTATAAGATATCTATTACCGCCAATTTTAGTCGCTTGGTCGCAAGTGACAGAGAACGCTATAGAAAAATAGAGAAAAAAAATGCGATAATCAGTTAAATCGTTAGTTATCTAATTAGTATGTGCAGTTCAATTTCATACTAAATTATACTATTACATATATTGTACTATATGTATTATACATTGCATTATACTACATTGTATTGTACTATGCATTATATAGTGCTATGTACCTACACATTATAACTCTATTTTCTATACTTTTAAATTTTCATTTTTATTCTTTTTATTATGCATGATATTTTCTGTTATATTCTTTTCATACGTAAAATGATTTTGTCAAACTAAACTAATTAAATAAACAGAAAACTATTAAAATATTTTTATATTTTCAATAGAAAATATAAGTGACATGCAAAGTTATATATATATATATATATAACGTGAAAAAGAATACATATTTCAATTTAATAATATAGATTTATAACAATAATTTATAATAATAGATTTATAATAATAATTTACAATAATTCAAAATACGAATATCTTGAAGAGAAACGCGTTAACCTACAAACTGCGTTTGTTGATTGAACAGTCGTTTCGTCAATAAACGAATAAAAATAATAATTAATAATGGATACAATTATGCAAATGGATTTATATGGACTGATCGGTGCAGAATCTACAGCTTCTGTGGCAGAGGTAATGCTTACTTTTTCCATTTGTTACAGATTTGCATTTATCTATAAGTATTACAATACATTGTTATACTTATATACACTTTTAGATTAAAAAAGCATACCGCAAAAAAGCTTTAACATGCCATCCTGATAAAAATCCTAATAATCCAAGAGCAGCAGAATTATTCCATGAACTTTCAAAAGCTTTGGAGATATTAACGGATGTAAATGCTAGAGTAAGTACATTTGTATTATTTCAAACTTTATTAATATATTATTATTATTAAGTATATTCTTTTTTATATCAGATATATTATATTAAATATATCCCTAGACTTTCAGAAAGTCTCGTAATTAATCTAATTTATTAAAATATATTATAATACAAGACAGCATATGATAAAGTTATCGCTGCCAGAAAACAGGCTAAAGAACGTAACACAGTGCTTGACAGTAAAAGAAAAAAGTTTAAAGAAGATCTGGAAGCACGTGAAGAGGCTTATAAAAGATCATTAGATCCTATATTTAACAACAAATCTGATGAGGAACAATTAAAAGTATGACATTTATTAAAATTTCATTATACCTTAGATTATTATTTTAACTCAGTTTTATTATATATATATATATATATATATATATATATATATATATATATATATATATATATATATTTATTCAGGCTGAAATAGAAAGATTAGAAAAGGAAGGATCTAAGCAAGTAGAGGAAGAAGTGGCTTTTGTACAAAAACAGATTTGGGAACAACTTCATGGTTCATTAAAGAATTTGGAATCTGATGTAGGAGATTTCAAAATCAAAATTAGATGGAAAGTACAAGAAGGCGATTCATTAAATGGTGGATACAATTATGACAATTTACACAAAATGTTTTCAAAAGTAAAATAATTTTTATATCCAGATATAATAATATACATATATGCTTTAATATAAAAATTTTATAATTATATATCAAATATCTTTATTTTTTTGTTATTTTCTTACAGTATGGAGATGTAGTGGCTCTTGTTATATCATCTGTTAAAAAAGGAAGAGCTATGGTCGAATTTGGAAATAAATATGCAGCAGTAAGTATTCGATTGGAAATATAATTTTCCCAAAATAGGATTCTTTTAATAAAATAGTCTACTTTAGGAAACGGCACTTTTAACAGAAGTTGGTTTAATAGAGAATCCATTGACACTTCATGGTTTATGGAATATGCAAAAACAATCAATCAGTAATACGAATATGAATATAAAATCCTTGTTTCCTATGAATAACCCATATTCTAACACAATACATAGCAAACCGTGCTCATCTATCAGTTTTTCTTCGGCACCTGATATATTTGTATGTATATCCCGTATTATTTACGTTTATTAGTAATTGATTAAAATATTCATTTATTTATGTCGTTTCAATTTTTTATTATAATATTTTATATCTAGACGCAACAAGCAAGGATGTCTGATGCGGAGTTTGAAAATTCCGTATTAGCTAATCTAAGGAGAGCAGAGGAACGTAAACGGCTCATAGAAGAATTGGAAGCACAGGAAAGAAGTTAATTTTATCGTATTAAATCGCATCTGCTTGTGTATTTATATTTTTTATCTGATAAGTATATATTATATATGTATATATATTGCTATAGTAAAAATCTATTAATCAATTTAATGTTTAACTTTACTTAATTCGTCAGATGTAAAACGCAACACTGTTGAAATAGCATTTAACATATGCCGCTTACTGGACACATCATTAGTTGTTAAATAATTTATGAATACATTCTTCAAATATTCTAAATTGGCACCTTCTCTAGATTTACATGCTTCTAGCCTGTAATATAAAATATTTGATTCTAATATTTTTATGGCATTTTTTGTACTTACATTGATATTGTATACGATCATCACCTAGTGATATGTGTCTTCAATGTTTTAGTTTCTTCTTGTTGTTGTTCCTTCACATAGAGCATTTCTCTCTGTTGCTCTCTCAAGGTTGCTTCTAATTCTAGAATTTTTTTCCTCGATGATGATATTTGCATCTCTTTCCTGGCTAGTTCCTGAGTGTAATGCAATATCGGAGGACTGTCGTTTCTTAGTAATCCTGTCACTAAATCGGTAATCGGTTCGACTGTATTTTCATATCTTGAATACGCCTTATTTTCCGTCGTAGCGGCAGTTTCCTTATTGGGTAGTAAAGCGCGAAATGATGTTTTTAAGGTCAATATCTCTTTATCCTTTTCTTCTACGAGAGCCATGGATCTCTCTCGTTGACGTAGTAATTGTTGTTCCAAAATAGATATTCTGTTACGAAATTCATTGTCCTTTTGATGTAATGTGTGCTCTGATTTCATACGTTCTTCTTGATGTAACTACAAACATAATTTTATCAATTAAAAATTTTAGATTTAACTGTTATAAGGATAATTAATGAAAGTACCTTCTGTTGATGTTCTAGTTGTTCTTGCAAAACTCTCTCTTTAGTTAGCATTTCGTTATTAATCATGCGTATTCTTTCCTCCAAATTATTATTATGAATTTTGAGAAGATTTAATTGAGTTTTATCATGATCTTTATCATGCGTAAGAGAGAGGTTTTGTCTTTGTTGCTGAGTACCACGAAGTAGATTAGATGATGTATTATATTTGCATATTATCTGATATTTGTAATCTTCGAATTCTTGCAAAAGTATATCATATTTTTCTTTATAATCGGGATATTCATCTCGTAGATTCAAACTATTTAGCAATGCTATAAATAAAACATAATTAAATTATGTGTTCAAATTCTTATCCTTTTTTGCATTTTACTATAAATATGTTAATTACATTTTACATAAATTGAATCCTTTTTTTTGTTATCGAGATCTAGTAGGCGAGTATATAGACCCTTTATTTTGGAAACAATTTCTTCTGGTTGATTATTCGATATTATTGTCTCGTGCTCCATATCTTGCAAACCAGCTAATTGATCTTTTAATTTCTGTATAGCTACTTGATCTTGTTGCCTCAATCTATCATAGCCGCCAACAATCTCAGAAAGTTCAGCCAATCGAGCTTCCAAGCCAGCTACTCTTGCTTCATGTATTATAGCTAATCCTCTCGCTTGCTGTTCTGCGACGGCAACTCTTTTTTGCTCCTTAAAATAAAATATTGATATATTTGAATCCGATATTTCAGAAGTAACATAATAAATAACTTAACATAATCTTTACTTCACGAATCGCATTTAAGTGTTGTTTTTTCATCACTGCCATTTCAGCTTGCAGAGAAAGAAGAAGCGGTGGTGTTTCTTTCGCCGCTTCCTCAGCTTGCTTGAGTTTAGTTTTGGTAATCTCCAATTCAGCTTCAAGTATTTTGCACTGTGTTTTATTTGCAAGATGTGTCTTCAATTGTCCTTCCAACTGTTCTTTGATACGTTGCTCGTCTTGTAACAGCTTTTGTAATTCCCTACAAGAATATCATCTATAGAACTTACGAAACATAAAGATATTACACATGATATTACTCTTTACATAAAAGTTATAATAATATATAATAGATGTATGAAAACTTCGTAAAACCTAATTTATGTAGGAAGTCAAATCCCTAGAGAGAGAACGGTAGAGAGAAGAAAATTGTATCTCCGATATAGCAAAACCAATACAAGAGAGTATGACCAACATATGACCAATACAAGAGAGTAAGGAATAGAATACTATAGAAGAGAATAATATATATTCTATAGAATAGAATAATAGGAGGAAATTTAGTCCATTAAAGGGCTAATACAATATTTTTACTCTGTCGAATAGCTGGAGAAGCCATTGAATTCAACAAAGCTACTTTTATATATTTTGTTGATTTGACATATTTGATAGAGTTAGATTCATAGATATATCAGATTTACTAAAATTGAAAGCTGGAAATTGAATCTCCACATTGTAAAAATAATAAATCAACTAAATACCGAGAATAGTATTTACAAAAATGAAGAATAATTTCACAAACAAAATATCAGTCTTAACAGAATGAAATCAGATAAAGAGAACAATCTTAGCCCAATATTATTTAAGATCATCATGAATGACATTATTAAGAAAGTGCTGAATAGAAAAGTGTTGATAAAGAATACAGAATGGGAGATAAAGAAATAAAAATAGATCTACTGATGTCTATTGAAAAATAAAATCCGATGATGCAATAATAATATTCGAGAATACGAATAAGACAATACAAAGACTTCTGCATAGGTTCGAATTGACGGAAGAATATCGCATATCTTCATATCTGTTAAAAAAATCTAGTCACTTGTGATTGTCAGGGAATCAAGGCACTGCAAACTGGCGCTATACAATAAAAGCGTTGACCAAGTCTTGACTTTCAAATATCTTGGAGATAATATCATAAGCAATAGAAACCTGAAAGAAGGGGTCTAAGCACAAACGATCAAAGAAGCCATGATATCTGAGCTATCTACGCGATATAATCTTGAGAAACAAGTATATGAGTTTAAGGAGCAAGATAAAAATCTATAAAACTTGTGTGAGACCTGTAATGACTTATGCCATAGAAGTAAGAATGATCATTATTAAACGCCTACTAAGAAATGAGGACTTTAAGATGCATTATTGCCAACACTCTGTGGTATAGAATTTGACATTCACAATTTGACAAACAAAGACATTCACAATATCTGTGATATTCAAGATGAGTCTTAAGATGGATCAGAATTAGGAGACGAACATGGAGAGCTTACCCAAAAGAATACTTCGTAAATGATACATTTTAGTGTAATTATAATTGTACATTTAATTATAAACTTACTTCATTTTTCTAATGAAGTCGGCGTGTTCTTTTTCTCTTTCATGTCGTTCCATAATTAATTTGCATTTTACATGCTCGATTTCAGAATGATTGACATTTTGAGCCTTTTTCAGCCTGTCTTTTAAATCTTTGATTACTTTTTCACACTGTAAATATTAATTCTTAACTGCGCAATCTTAATAATAGAGTAAATATCAAAATCATTTTCTTACTTCATCACGTTCGTTTCTTAATTGCTTCTTATCGATTTGGAAATTAGCCTCCATTTTTGACTTTTCTGCTGATAAGGTAGCTAATTGGTTCATTAATACACTTAGTTGATTCTTTAATTGCTCCACAGTTTCAATGTCCTCAGAATCTGTTTGACTTTCTTGAGACTAAAATAACAAACATCGTGAAATATTATTAATAATAATAATAGCACTGATTTTATAAAGAAATAATTTTTGTACCTGTTGATTAACGAATGCATTATTTTTAGGAATGGGAAAATTTTCTATTTTTGGTTTGTCCACTTTGGTTACATTTTTTATATTCTCAGATTCCATGATTTTCTTTTCTAAGATAAATATTTTTTAATAATTTGTTTTTTCAATTTGTCAATCTTGTTTCATACAATAGTCTTCTTCTCTTCAGCAATTGCTATTGTCATTATTTAGTGTAATTGAAATGATACTTTATGTAATTTCCTAATCAGCATCTAAAATAAAATTTAAAGAATAAATTTCATATGAAATATTTAAACCTATCACCTTCTTATTATTAAAAATGTTAACGAGAAAAGAGACTATATCAAATATATCAAATATAAAGATATTTTTATATGATATACATATGTACAATATGTCTTCTATGTTATTAAATCTCTCTAAATTTCAACAAATCAAATTTTATAAATTCAAACAGATCAATATTAAAAACTTGATTTGAAATTTGAAGTAAATTTATTTAGAAGTATATCAGGTTAGATAAATACATGTATATCATACTTTACATGAGTTTATTTAAATATTTTTGTCTCTCTTTCTCTATATACATATAAATGCTTAATTAAATACATTCTCTCTCTTGTTCTCTACATTATCAATATTATTAGAAATGGACTTGACTGGGGATTCTATTTCCAATGTTACTGGTCCACTGTTTTGTATGAAAACCTCCATCATTGCACCAAATTTACCATCTGCGTAAGTTTTACCAAAAGTAAATTTAAAAAAATTTTATATAAAATATATATAAATTACATTCTTTAATCATATAGTTACCTTTCACCAATTCTGGAATATATTTTTTACGAAGTTCAGTAAGAAAATTCATATAAAAAGGTTCAGATTCTTGTGCAGGCATGGCTTTATGAAAATCTAATTTATTTCCCTTTAAAACATGATATAATGTAAATTGACTAATACACAATATTTCATACTTCTTATCTGTTACACTGGCACCCCATTTTTTACCCTTGTCACCATCAAAAATTTTGGTATTCAATATCTTTCTCACTCTACGACATAGAAATTGATATTTAAGCAACTATATTTATACATGTGAGTATTGATAATTATTTCATTACATATACTCCATGTCTGCTGCTCCATCATCCCTCTTTATACCAATTAATACGCATAGTCCATTTCCAATGCTATTAATAATTTCTCCGTCAACTGAAAAATTACACTTGGATCTTACTATAGTAAAATGTTATCCAAATAACTCGATCTATTTTATTTTTCAATATATAACTTATGCATATTGATTGCATATATCGTGATGTACATTTTTCATATATTATGATATATATTATCATAATCATAAAAGATACACAATTACACTAGATTTAAGAATTTCATTCTAAACATATTGTGTGCTCCTTACAAAAACCGATCTAGAAATAATCTCTTTACCTGAGACTGAAGCCTTTGAAACTCGTTGTATTACTGCTTTCATGATTGAAAACTAATTTGATCTCAGTATTTAGAGATTTGTAATCAGATATTATGTTAGTCTCCGAGATGAATGTCTCTTTCTTTTTCTCACTAAACGCAATTATTGCAATTAGCACTATCCAACTGTGCTATTGTATTTTATAAGACACAGGTTCTCAAAACACGTAATTCGCGTTGGTTTAGATACCGCTCAAGAATCTTTAATGCAGAAAATAGTAATCAACATATAATACAATACATTAACCATAAGGAGAATATATGTCAAAAAAAATAAATTCTTTTCCGAAATAGCATTCTGCTATTACATATGTATATATATGTAGCCAAATCATATCTATATATTTATAACTTTATGACACTAATTTAAGTTTCTCTCGATTGAGAGGTACGAATGTAGAAAAAAAACTTATATTTATATATTTGTCGTACATTAAACTATTTATGATAGTATATATGTATCAGATAAGAGGTAACTATACAATCCGTGAAGAAAGGAAAAATGGCAAATATAAAAGAAAATTAAATTAAATAAAAAATACTATATAATACTATTTCTATGACCAGTATTATTAGCTTTTATATTTAAGATTGTCTTAAATAGTTATCATAAATCAATTACAGAATTCTATTAGTTTCCTAAGATATTATTTAAAATGAGATGTAATAAGAATATATAAATATAGATTTGAAGCCCGCCGTATACAATGTTTATCCTGTTGAATTACAAGCATGCATGCGAGTTTAGTATATAATATGCCAATCTTCCATAATGGAAATAGAAGTATAGATAAAGTGGACATATGTTGCACTTGAACATAACATATTCATAATAACCTATCTGACAAATAGACAAGGACTTCTTGATAATGAATGTCACTGCAGCAAAATGATTTTCTTTGAGAAAAACTATTTAGGTATCTATTGATCCAATATCTAGTATCTACTATTGATAGTAGATACTAGTGATACTATTGATACTAGATACTAGTGATACTATTGATAGTAGATACTAGTGATACTATTGATGGTAGATTGATAGTAGATAGTAGATTTGACTTTAATACTATTAGTTTTTTCCCCTATTTCTGTTTTGATGGAAACTGTCTTTAAGCTTTGGCATCATCACATCACACATCACGTCAAGATCTCATTTTAACATCCGACCAGTTCAGTGCAAGTACAAGGTTCAGTGAGAGTACAAGGTATACGTCTCTACATACGAATTATGTTTCGTGATCACAGGTGCAACGTAACACGTGTTAGATCGGGTACGTTTATTTAAAGAGAGAGAAGACGTAGTAGTTTCACTAGGACACGCGGAATTTTCGTCATTGATTTGTAAGGTCGATTTAATGTCGTTATTTATGTACAATACCAGATTCGCGTCGCGATATGCTCGCATCGGTCGTGCTCGGCGTTTAACTAAACGCGTGTACGACACACGGAGAAGCGCGAGATACCGTTGCGGCGTCGAGAATTCTCCCGCAATGGCACAACTTGGTACACGATGGCAGCAATGAGCTAGCAAGAATTGTTACTGCTTTGATGATGCGATGGAGCATGGGATCATCGCTGAGAACACGTTATTCGGTCGGCAGTGATGGCAATTAATCGCACGAACGATGCGAGCCATGCGCGTTTACGTCCTAGTGTATGATTTCTCTAACCTACTCATGTTGTTACGTGCTACGTAACCTAGTACGCACGCATAACATATTGCGCTCAAATTCGTCGTGTTAGAGCGATCGTTTGCGTCGGGTGCGCATCGAATGCGATGAAATCACGATCGCGCGATATCAGCCGTGCCGATCTCGTTGAACGAGACGCGCGTTTCATCTCAGGCGCGAAGGGAAAATAAACAAACTGTTTTGAAGCACAGTGTTTTGGAACAGTCGCGTCCGCACGCTGGAAAGTGGGACGCGTCTCGCGTTCTAATTTTCCCGAGCGTGCCATAGTATTACCACGTGGACGAAACCAGAGGGTGAATCAGATTCTTAATTAAAAGTTGCGTTCGCACTCGTTGACTCACACGTTTATATTTACATCGTATGAGTTTGAGAAAGAAAAAGGAAAAAGAAAAAATATTCGTTAATTCGTTAAAAAAATATTTTTTTTTCCGTTTTTAGAGCACCAAATTTTCCTCAATTTTTATCCAATTTCGTTTTTCAGTTTAATTCGTCAAATTAGACTCTAGAATTCCGAAATATGTGATTATAGTGTCATGTGTACGTGTCAATAATGGAATTTTTGTTTTTCCGTTTGCCTGCAGATTGTAGCAGAATTGGCAGAATACAGCAGCTACGTAATAATAGAAACAAAATTAGACGGCAACATTGTGCAATCAAAACACCAAAACATACACGCCAGAAACATAGATTTTAAGAAATTCGAGTACTGTGACGGTGCAGAGAGGCTCTATGTTCTCCAGCGCGACTTGGGCAAATGGTATTTTAGTTCCCCAGAATTTGCTATTGTGGTATTGCAAAAGGTGTACTCAGACAACTTATAATCGAGGCTTACGACAGCGACAACATGCTCAACGAGATCCAGGCGGCGGTATTATTCTTAGGTCAACTAATCGAAAAAAACGAAAAATTTAGTCCCGATCAATTAGAACGCTTCAAGCGGCACCTGGTCGAAGAGCTCATGGAACGCTTCAAAAACCATTGGTTCCCCGATAAGCCGTTCAAAGGCCAGGGTTATCGTTGCATTCGCGTCAACAGCCATAATCGCTGGGATGCGACATTAGAGAGCGCTGCGAATGCTGCTGGAGTCAAATATGAGGATTTGTCCTTACCAATGGAGTTAACTCTATGGGTTGATCCCAATGAAGTTTGTTGTCGATTTGGCGAGAGTAAAGGATCGTATTGCATTTTAGCATCTTTTGACAACAAAGAAAACGCTGTACCCAACTTCCAGAACAAGCAAGAGAATATACAAGAAAACAAAAAGATTGTAAAGGAATTCAACAATATGCAGGTAAGTCTCATCATGAAAAGTATTGATTGATATACCTGATAAGATAGATTTAAATATACAGAGTATAAATATAAATTATAACAAACAAACTTTGATAGATGAAATCAATGATATCGAGAAAAAATATACATAACAACACAAGTATGCATGATTTTGCATACGCAAGTATGCATAATTTATAACAAAACATCTATTCTGCATATACTTGTTAAATATTGACACAGAATATATTATTATCTATTATAACAAATTATTAATGCTTTATCTGAGAGTCACGGAATATATTACATCTCTAGTTTTTACAATAATTTCATGGATCATAGGATATTCTGTGATATCCTGAAAATTTGATCAATATTTGCATGGTTTTTTGAAAAATGGAAGAAATAATTCTGGATTCAATAATTGGATTCAAATAATTGGATTCAATAAATCCAAATTCTAGAATTTGTTTATGAAAGGAAATGATATCAAGATATATTTGTGCATTTTGTGGTTCACAGAGACGTTTGTAATTAATATTGTAAATTTGTATATTGTAAAATTATTAGGATGAAATTATTTTATGTATTATATGTGTACCATAGTTTTTTCCGAGCAGGGAAGGAAAATTGAAAAAAAAAGGAATGTTTTTATATAAATAATGGTGATAAACAAATTTTATTTAAAAAAGTATTGAATAAGAAAATAAAATATTTATTAAAATACTATTTGGATATTAAAACATATATCAATCTTACCGAATATATAGCTTTTGCTGCAAAAATCGTATAGCAATGAAAATAAATACAAAATATTTGCAGATAAAACAATGTTGCAAAACTAAATATCTTTCAGTTCTCAGATATATTTTATCTTTGTATATTATTTATGCTCTGTATTTATTTAAATCATTTCACTTCGGAATTGGCTACAATAATTTTTAAGAAAAACTCGTTATGTTTCTATTTTAGAAATCCTCATTAACTACTAGCACAGAACAACAGCAACAACAACCGAAATCAAAACCGCTCAGCAACGTTAATCAAAATCAACAACATAGTAATAATGGTACAGGTAGGAGGCGTAATTTGAATAGTACTAGACTGCACGTGAACAGAAATCGTTCATGGTTCGGTCACTCCTTCAATATGGGTTATGGTCCTCATCCAATCAGTCAGCCGTGGTACAATATAATGCCCCCGCATTTCCTGAATGGTCCTTCCCCATCGCCCTTTATAGGCCATCGGGGGAACAAGTGGATATATCCATCTTCTCATCCTGCAGGACCTACCCGTTTTCATCACTGGTCTCCCAAAGCTACTCTTAAAGTATAAATTAAAAAAAAAGAGACAAAAAGTAGTTAATAAACCTGTTTCTTATTGAACAACTACTAGGAAAGAAAAGATAATTGGTAAGTTTGCTTTACTGAAAATGTATATTATTTCGATATAAACTGTTGTATCATAATTCACAATGATTGCTAAGAGAACGAATATTTTAAGAATTATGATTAAATAATATTTGTGATATACATACATAGATAGCTACATAGATCACGTAAAACTAAATTTTTATATGAGAAACAGGTATGTTAACATGTTTTCAATGACGGAAATTATTCATGCTGTAAATGACCTTGTACGAAATATGACTAAGGCTTACGATTTTTTATGACGAGAAGTATCGCTTTATTACATGTTATATACATACATACATACATATATATATATATA